>CBVK0100286973.1:0-21765 GCA_900067695.1 Picea abies
AATCAATGTCTTTGTTCTAGCTTCATTAACTAGAAGAAGGCCCTAAAGAACATGGCATATGCTTCAGCCGAATTATTTGTAGAGTTCTCTAGAACCCAAACAAAGGTTGTTTCTATGTGTCCCTCGGGATAAAAAAAAAAAACCCCACCACACCTTATAAAAAATTTCTTATTAACTAAACCAGAAACAGTTTAAATCTACAGTTTGCGAATGTAACTATAGTGTTTAAATCTACAGTTTGATAGTGTTTAAATCTACAGTTTGCGAATGTAACTATAGTGTTTAAATCTACAGTTCGATAGTGTTTAAATGTACAGTTTGAATGTACAGTTTAAATCTACAGTTTGCAAATGTAACTATAGTGTTTAAATCTAGTGTTTAAATCTACAATTTGATAGTGTTTAAATCTACAGTTTGCGAATGTAACTATACGCAAACGCAAATGCAAACGCAACTATAGTTTGATAGTGTTTAAATCAAATGGAGATAGATGGAGTAATCAGGGGATAAGTTTCCACAAGAGAGGGGAAAGTATAATAAGGGGTCCAAGGGGGGAATACTCATGAGTATTAATCAAACCCACCTTTTTAAAATGTATTATTGAGTATATGAACTTTCTAATTTTCCTTTTGAGTGTATAAAAGTCCAGACATTAAACACATGTAAGAGGGTTGGTGTAAAAAGTGACATGTCATAGTTATGAGAACATGGGGGTTGAATACAATCAATATTGGGGAGTGCGAGAGTCAACTTTCATTGGTAAAATGGAAATTCAAATGGTCATTGAGGGAAATGTTTACACACAATTTTTGTAGAAGCAAGTGGAGAGCACTAGATATTAAAGGTATCCATAGTAGATGTTGTGGGTAGCTTGTTTGGAGCTACAAATGCATGCAGAACTAGGTTGTTGGGCCTATAGAATGCAAATTCTTTGTGTGATTTTTCCCTAGAGAAGTGAGCTATTGTTGTTATTTTTCCTATGGAAACTAGCATCCTTGGAGTCCCCAACAATAGAGATTCCTTGCCAACCTATGCTAGAGTCATCGAGGGAAGTGGGAAGGCCTGAGGGACTATGTGCATTGAATGGAGATCTTATTCCTTAGATTCTTTGGGTTGAGGGGAAGAGAGCTCGTGGGTTTGGCATAGCTGTAGGAAATCTAGTTTTTTGTGGGAGTGTATTGGGATGTGAGAGACACCCTATTTTGTGGATTCATAGCCCCATCTTAGGGGTGATTTTTTGTTACAATTTGGAGCAAAAAATATATGGTTAGGAGGAATTTCCATCCCCTATAGTCATTTCTCATTTTCTATTAAAAGATAAGTGATTTATCTCTGCTCAATATTTTATTCATGGGTTTTAATTCTTGTGTTTGTAAACTCTGATTTTTAAGTGAATTGATTTTTTTTTGTGAATATAAATAGAATTGCATTCATGTTGTTAAATATTTTTGTTAGTTGCATTTAAGTTTTTAATTTGCTATATGCATTTAGCTTAAATGGGTATAAATTTTTTTATGGGTTTAGTAGTGGGGACACTACAAAATAACCAATACTTCATTTAATGCCCAAATCCTATCAACTTGTATTGAGAGTGACCAACTATGGCCAGACTTCCAAAAGCCACAAGTTACTCGGTCGCTCGAAACTAGAACAATGCATATGATATGGCAATAGAAAGATATATGAGGGTATGTGAAATCCACAAAGTTGATTTTATGTTTTACAACTATTACAAACTACCATATGTCTAGGAAAACTAACTTATGTTTGACTCAAACATGACCATTTAAAAGTGAGTTGGAAAAAATGAGATATCATTAAAAATATTATGAAGTAAATTACATGATGGGGGTTTGCAATTTGTTGTTGTTAAAGCCCAATTTCAATTTTTGAATGTTTCTATGAAATGTATGGAAATCTAGTCCATGAAACAAATTTGGAAACTTGTGATATTAGTATCTTAACCATTTGAAAATGGAAGGAGAAAAATTCCATATTTCCAAAAATATATTAAGATAATCTATATCACAAAATCTATTTTTTTTTCCAAATCATTCAAGCGACATTTTTTAATCCATATACTTTATCCATCAATTCATTGCCGGAAAGTAATGAGGGTTTTGCGAAAGGTTGTTCTTGGCATTTAAGGAAATAAAATAATGCATTGGTGATATTTTGTTGGAAAAGATATTATATGCATCATGGCTAGGTTTATTTCTCACCCTCACTTAAATTTATAAGAAAATTGGAATCTAAAGTTTTACTAGTGGAAACTCGTTTGCAAAAGATAGACATTGAAAACCAAACACAAAAAACAAACTTGAAAAGGAAACACAAACATTAAGAATCCAGGAATAGTTGTAAATGGTAAATCCCATATATGAATCAGGCGTGGGAGATATTCGCACTAGAGGTAAAAAAACAGCAATGATTGTAGCACTTATAAAATTTCCACTGAAATTATATCATTATCTAACCCTCGAAGAACAACTTAAAACAAAACAAAACTAGTCATCATTGCTCGTTGGAAACTATAGGTGAAAGTTTATCTCGTGAAGTTAAACAATGGATCACCCTATTAATCTACAATTTGCGAATGTAAATATACGCATGTACAGTTTTCGAATGAAAATATAGTTTGTGAAACGAATGTACAGTTTGCAAAACGAATGTACAGTTTGCGAATGAAAATACAGTTTGCGAATGAAAATCATAATACAGTTTGCGAATGAAAATCATAATACAGTTTGCGAATGAAAATCATAATACATTTTGCGAATGAAAATACAGTTTGCGAATGAAAATCATAATACAGTTTGCGAATGAAATTCATAATACAGTTTGCGAATGTAATTAGGGAAATGAATACAGTTTGCGAATGAAAATACAGTTTGCGAATGTAATTAGGGAAACGAATGTACAGTTTCGCAAAATATGGGAAATTAATGAAAATATATGTACAGTTTCGCAAACGAATATATATATGTACAGTTTCGCAAATGAAAATATATGTACAGTTTCGCAAATGAAAAATATATGTACAGTTTCGCAAATAAAAATACAGTTTCACAAATGAATACAGTTTCGCAAATGAATATATATATGTACAGTTTCGCAAATGAAAAGTACAGTTTCGCAAACCAACCGCAAACAATAAATTACGCGAAATTTTGCGAAATTTATGAATGTAAATACCTCTGCATCCTCGGCGCCCACTGCTCCCTGCGACCTTGATGTCCACTGCTCCCACTGACCTCGGCGTCCACTGCTCCCATTTCCCTCGGTGTCCACTACTCCCACTGCCCTCAGCGACACACAGCTTCACACTGCTCCCACTGCCCTCGGCGACACACAGCCTCACACTACTCCCACTGCCCTCGGCGACACACTGCCCTCGACAAAGAGACTCACACCCGAAAAAATTTCCAAACGTCTAACATCGATGTGTGGAAATTATATAAATATGCTTTCGTCCAAACTATTGTTCGGCCGAACAATCTTTCGGCCGAACTATTGTTCGGCCGAATAATCTTTCGGCCGAGCTATTTTTCGGCCGAAAACTAATTGCCGGAAAAAAAATATCCGGCCGACCAAATTTCTACACGCAAATCAAGGGCCCAGTTATGGCTCTGTTCGATTTGACGTTTATGTTTTTGGCCAAACAATAGTTCGGCCGAAAATAATATCTTTCGGCCGAAAAATATATTTAGTTCGGTCGAAAATTTGTTTTTCGAAATTTTGGAGACCAGATTGTCACGAAAGTGTAACCCACCTTCGTGATTCCACCCTAACACAAGAAGAGAATGAAGGAAAATAACTCCTTCTCTATGTTCTTTAATCCCAAAAACTAAGACACAGTTTCCATGGCACAATCATCTATAATTATACTATGAGTCCTTCAATTTATGACCCAACTCATATTTCCAGTGATTCCACCTAAATTTTGAATTCTTCTAATTACATTGAGTCTTAGTGAGAACTCCTTCTCACATATCTGGAGGCCATGTTGAACCTCCCATAGGTTGCATAGAACATATAAATGGTGTTAACAAGGATAATGGCCCATTTCTATAGCAAGACAATGCCAACCCAAAAGGGCCTCCTTCACCTCAATTATATATGATAGAATGGGAGGAGAACAATTCCCATGATGCATGCAAGATAAATTGGTCTAAGTTTATAAAATGCCATAGGCATATAAAATACTATGACTTCTTGGGTGGTCACCCATCCTAGTACTACTCTAGCTCGGGCGTGCTTGACTGTAGAGTTCTAATGGGATCTAGTGCATTAATTTTATGTTGTAGGAATATACATAATACCACTAGGAAATCATTATATGATATTTGTAATTAACAAATGAAGATGGAATTAAATTGCATTCCCCATCAAAAGGGTGAATATCATGGTTTATCAAAATGGTAGGCTCAAAATGTTGATTCAATGGAAAAGGTCGATGGCCACCGAGATCCATATGGATCATTCCTCCCCCTTAGGAATAAATGGTTCCCATTGTGTCAAGTTCCCTTGGGAGACAGGGAAAATTTTGTTGAATCTGAACCTTGGTGAACCGCTTTCCTTGTTGGAATATATGTCCTTCTTATACTTTACCTATGGAATGATGTCATGAACTTATTGGAGGTGTTGGATCTGTTCAAAAAATCTAGCTTCATGATATTCCTTGGTCTGAGTGTGGGTGGACTCTGTTGATGAAGATGCAACAAGAAGAGCTATATCAATGGGAGCTAATGGTTGGAACCCCAAGCACACCTAAAAAGGGTCGTGGAAAATGGAGTTACGTTGAACATATGGGAGACTCACATTCTCTTTTTGATACTCTACGATCTTGTCGACCAGCTTCTATCGGATAGAAACATCTTGGGCCAAGGATTTAGTGGTCATAGTGACCTTATGTTCATCATTTGACTGGATCATGAAGAGGGAAAACTTTTTGGTATGAGAGATTACTTTGTGGAATTTATTTTCCGAGATCAATGAAGTGGAAGTAGTCAAAGATACCTCCGGTACCCTGTAGAGTTGACCTCCCAGAGTAACAATGATACTACAAGTCTAAGAATCATCATTAGAGTGACGTTTCCACATATATGGTTTTCATAAAATAACATCACAGACTTCAAGTGGGACAACATCAAACACTAGCTCATCTTTGAAGGGCTTGATCCCATAGGACATGTCACACTACTAGCTGACACAAATTTCTCATCCCTAGCTCAACCATTTGATGGTGTATGGTTGGGGGTGTGGCATCATTCGCATCTTCAATCTCTTGACAACCTCAACTGAGATTAGGCTCCTCTAATTCTCGTTGTCAACAATGAAATGTAGTGGGGTCCCCTTTACCCACATCTGCGAGTGGAAGAGGTGCTCCCCCTCCTCAAAATCCTCTGGTTCTTCTGGTTATATTGTTGTGGCCACGATGGTAGTAGTGGGTTCTACATCGATGAAATGTTTCCCTTTATTGTGCTCTGAATCAAAGTTCAAGTCAGGTTTTGATTATTTTTCTTTGAGCTTGACCACCAATGAATTTTTTGAGTGACATTCATCGGTGTTGTGCCATGGGATTTTTTGGAACTCACACCAATTTCTAACCTTCAAATAAGGGGATATCGAAATTGACTTGTACCTTGAAGGGTATCGCACCTCTGAAGTGGATGTTTGTCGAAGGTTCCTCAACCGATGCCATTGCTAGTCTTCGAATGATCTAAGTGAAGTTGTCCATCATCTTGTTCCTCTATCACACAAGGGCTTCCTTGAGAAATTTCTTGAAAGGATCTCTTGCTCTGTCATCTCTCTTTTCTTCTTCCATCGGAGGTCTCTTGGGATGGATAGAGCTATTGTCCTCAAGAAAAACTAGTTGGAGACCCAACTCCATATACCCTAACTTCGTCGAGGACCTGCTCTGAGAAATGACAAGGAATAGATTGTTCTGATACCATTGATCCGAAATATTTTGAGAATGAAATGATACAAAAGAAAAAATATATGAGAGAATATAGAAATACATTGGAACCCAACTTCTATTAATGAATAAAATAGAAAAACCATTGTAGAACACAAGCTGATAGAATG
The DNA here is from genome assembly GCA_900067695.1 of Picea abies. NCBI lineage: Eukaryota > Viridiplantae > Streptophyta > Pinopsida > Pinales > Pinaceae > Picea > Picea abies. The sequence goes on from CBVK0100286973.1 coordinate 6,091, forward strand.
GGTTAGCTTATCTCCAAAAAGAAAGAGATGTCGGTTATGCTTCATTTGCAACAAGATTTACATCCCACTCCATTGCATGCTTAAAGGGAGTCCTTCACCTCAATTATATATGAGAGAGTGAGAGGAGAACAATGATCTGGATTTTATGAGAAGAACGAAATGAATATAGATTATTATTAAAAGATGTTTAACATAGAATAACAGATATATAGTAAAACTGGTTTCTATTCAATAAGGAAATAGTTGAAACTATAAAATGCAGTGAAAAATAAGCTTGCTAGAATGGTGGTGGCTTATCTCTGAGCAGAGATGTGACAGTTGTGCTCATTCACAAGAAGATAATTACACTGAGGATCTGAAGGCCTTTTTACAATAAACTAGAATGTCAAAAACCCTAGACATCCAAAACCTAACCCTAGGAGATGAAACGTCAAAATTCATGTGGGCCCCATTTGGGTAAGTTAGTACATCAACTTCTTGGGGTCATAGATTTTGCATACGATCTTTGTTTTAGGTGCACAATAGCCTATTGGAAAGGTTTATCTAAGGAATACACATGTTTCCATCAGAATCTAGTTATGTCCATAGTTCAAGTGTGGCGAGCCCTAAAAACGTTGTTTAGGGCCTCAAAATGGCCCCGTAAGTCAGTGACCCAAAAACTAGGAAAAAACTGCCAAACTAGAAAACTGTCAAAATGAGCCAGTTGGAATAGGTGGGAGGCCACCAAAATCTATCTGGATCAATCCTCACCCATTAGGAAGAAATGGTCTCCATTGCATTGAGTTCCCCCATCAGATGAGGAAATTTTTGTTGAATTTGTCCCTGGGTGAGCCATTTTCCTTGGTCCATGAGCTACCCTACTTTGACAACTCAATAAACATGGATCCTTTGTTGGCGAGTTCCCTTGACTTGTTTTTCCATGATCTAATCACTAGATTCCTATTATATGCATTCAAGGTTGATCTCTGCTGGTGTTAGTTGTTTTTCTACCTCTTACGTGTCCAATAATGGCAGGAAATAAGGTCGAAGGAGATCCATGTTGAACACAGGGTGCAGGCCAAGAAAGGAGGAATGTTGAGCTCAAAATAATTATCACCCACATCCTTGGTGATGGTGTAAAACCCATAACAGAGTGGGTGAAGACTCTGATGGGGTCATGTAAGGCGTTCTTTCTGCAAGTGCAACCAAACTTTGTCGCCCACCTGAAACTTATATGGCACCCGATGTTGATCATGGAGCTACTTGTACCCTTCATTGAACTTTTATAGGATATCATGAACCTATTGGAGGATGTGTTGGATGCTCTCAATGAACTAGGTGTCTTTGTCAGCTTCAGATGGAGCAGGAGATGAGTCATTCGAGTTGACCACAAGGGGTAGTACAACATCTATGGGACCCAATGGTTGGAATCCCAACCCCACCTGAAAGGGGTTGTGGCCAGTTGAGCTATGCAAGGATTGGTTGTAACTATAATGGACATAGGGAAGAATCGCATCCCATGTGCGAGGGTGTTTGGAATTATACATGCGCAAGATATGCATGATCATTCAATTTACAAACTCGGTTTGCCATATGTCTGGGGGTGGAAGGTCATGGATTTGGTGAGCTTGGTTTCCAGTAGTGACTAGAGGCTCGACCAGGATGTGTTGAGAAATCGACTATCCCAATCTGAGACAATGGTTTGTGGGATTCCAAAATTTACCCAGACTCATTCAAATAATAGCTTAGCAGTGGCCTTTACTGTGATGTTCTTCTTCCAGGCGACCATAATCGCCATCTTAGAAAAGAGATCAACAACCACAAAAAACACATTCATTTCCCTTCTTGGTGGATGGGAGGCCCGACATGCAGTCCATTAAGATGGATTCCCATGGCCTGTAAGGAGTAGGAAGAGGGGTGTACATGCCATGTTTTTTAGTGGTCGATTTGGAAATAGCGTAGGCAGTGCAAGACCTAATATAATTGTTGACCTCCTGTCAAAGTTTCTACCAATAGAAATGTTTTTGTAGCATTGCCACTATCTCTTAGAGGCCGAAGTGTCTTTCCAACCGACTATAGTGGGCTTCCAAGATCAACTTCGCTTGCTCGCTTGATGGAACACAGATATGGCCTAGACGACACAACATCCCATCCCAAACTACTCCATCATCCTCATGAAAATGGCTAAAGCATTTCTCAAACCAAAGGGCATGACCAACCATTCAAAAATACCTTCCTTTGACTTGAATGTAGTCTTCCATACAACTATCTGTTCTATCAGGGCCTGGTGATAGCCATAATTTAGATCAATCTTACTGAAGTATTTGTCCCTCGAGAGCTGATCAAGGAGGTCATAGATTTGGGGAATCAGGTATCGGTTCCTAACTATGATTTTATTCATGGCTTGGTAGACAATGCAGAGTCACCAAGTTCCATCTTTCTTCTGTACCAGCATGATTGGGTTGGGCTCCCACAAGGTGATGATATGGGATGGATGTGCCCCTTGTGGAGTAGTTCTTGGATCTGTCGCTTGATATCCTCATTCTCTAATAGAGAGTAGCGATAGACTGGCCCATTGGGAAGTGGTGCGTTGCGGGTTAGATCGATGAGGTGCTTGACCTGACAGTGCATAGGTATCCTGGTAGGTGAGGAGAAGATATATGAGTATTCTTCCACGACCTTATCCAATTGCTTCTGTTGTGTGGAGAGATTGTCCACAGAGACTCTGGATGTGGCTACGATATTTCATTCATTATGAGAGAGAATCACAAAGAAGACAAACTTCCTCGTCTGAGAGATGACCTTCCTACATTGCTTGGCAGAGATCAAGGAAATAGCACTAGGTGGGACTGCCTCGGGTATCCTATACAATTTCTTATTCAAAGTAATAATAACACTACGATGCCTAGACTCATATACAACATGGAGTTTCCATAAATATGGTTGTCCCAAAATAAAATTACAAACTTTGAGAGGGGCAACAACACATAATACCTCATCTTTGAAGGGCTTGATTTCATATGAAAGGTGACATTGTTGGTTGACGCGGATGTTGATTCCTTGTGGAGCCATCCGATGGTGTAGGGTTACAGGTACGACGTTGTCAATAGGGCGAGTTGCTTGACAACCTCTAATGAGATGATGTTATTTTGTCTACCGCTATCAATGATGAAGTGCAGTGGGGTACCCTTCACCCACATCTGTGAAGGAAAAAGGTGCTCGCCTTCCTCTGGCTCATATGGTTCACTAGGTTGGAGCTTGGTGGTAGCAACGGTAACACTGGGTTCTGCGTCAATGATATGTCTCCCCCTTTCTGGTTCTGAATCAGAGTCATAACCCACATTTGATTCAGAGGCTTTCACCTCAGCCACCAACAACTGCTTTGAGCGACAATCAACAATGTTATGCCAAGGGCTCTTATGGAAGTCACACCACTTCTCAATATCTTTCTTTATATTTTCCATGTCCTTATTTTCTTGCGTCTTGGACTGGTTTTCCTGAGGTGGGCCATATTTTCTCTATCCTTTGTTTTGTGGGTTGGGGCCACCCTTTCCTAGATTTTGCTGTGTGGAGTTCCCAGGCCCAAATTTTCACGTCTTTTGTTTGCGTTTCTTCTCAATTTTGACAGCATATCGGTAGGTCGTGCCCAAGGATGAGATGTCCAGAAACTCCATTTTGTTCTGTATGTATCTTTGCAGACCACCGTAATACTTAATCACCAAATTTTGCTCAAAATCTTTGATACCCATATTTGTGCTCAAGGTATGGAAGATATTCATGAACTCGAGCACTGCTTGGTCTCTTTCCTGCCGTAGTGTGGTCCATTTTGTCTATAGGTCATCATAACTTCCAACAGGGTAGTATTTTTCCTTAATAACATCCCTGAAGGACTCCCAAGTGATCGTGACTATAAATAATGAGGGTTCCTCTATTTCCTTCTGCTCACAGAAAGTTTCCCACCAATATTTGACATGGGGAACATCTTTGAGGAGTGCAAAAGTAATCTTTTCTCTATTCGAGAAGTTATGGATAGACAAATACCCTTCTAGCATATTCAACCATTTGTCTACAGCATCAGCGTCTATCTAACCTTCAAATATAGGAATATCGAATTTGATTTGTACCTTGAAGGGGACGACACCTCCGTTTGAGGAAGATGTGTCGCCTGTTGGTAGCCACCGAAGGATTTGTGCAAAAATATCCATTATCTCGTTCCTTTGTTGTGTGAGGGATTCCTCAGGAAACATTTTGAAGGGATATCCTATTATGTCGTCTTTATTTTCTCCTTCCATGATAGGTCTCTTAGGTGTGCGAGAGATTTTTCCTCAAGAGAAACAAGCTCGAGACCCAATTCTTTGTGCCCTAACCTAGTTGGGGACATGCATTAAGAACGACAAGTAGCAGACTGCTTTGATACCATTGATCCAGATTTTATGAGTAGAAAGAAATGAATAAATATTATTATCAAAATATGCTTAACACAAAATAACATATATATAGTAAAATTGGTTTCTATTCAATAAGGAAATAGTTGAAACTATAAAATGCAGCGGAAAATAAGCTTGCTAGAATGGTGGTGGCTTATCTCTAAGAAAAGATGTGACAGATGTGATCATTCACAATAAGATCATTACAATGAGGATCTGAAGGAATTTTTACAATAAACAGGAATGTCAAAAACCCTAGACATCCAAAAACCTAACCCTAAAAGATGAAACACCAAAAATCATGTGGGTCATGTGGGTCTCATTTGGGTAATTTAGTACATCAACTTCCCGGGGTCGTAACTTTTTCATACAATCTTCATTTTAGGTGCACGATAGCCCATTGGAAAGGTCTATCCAAGGACTATACATGTTGTAGTCAGGCTTTGACTCTGTCTATTTTTTTACTGTGGCGAGCCCTAAAAACGTTGTTTAGGGCCTCAAAACGACTCCGGAAGTCAGGGACCCAACAACTAGGAAAAAACTGTCAAAATGAGCTAGTTGGAATAGGTGGGTGGCCACCGACATCCATCTGGATCAAAAAATTCCCATGATGCATGTGGGATAAATTGGTCTAAGTTTATAAAATGCCATAGGCATGTAAAATACTAGGAATTCACGTGTGGTCACCCATCCCAGTACTACTCTAGCTCAAGCACATTTGACTACGAAGATCTAATGAGATTTAGTGCATTAATTCTATGTTGTAGGAATATACATAAGACCACTAAGAAATCATTAAATGATGTTCATAATTAACAAATGAAGATGTAATTACATTCCATTCCCCGTCAAAAGGGTGAATATTATGGTCTAGCAAAACCATAGGCTCAAAATGTTGATTCAGTGGAAAAGGTGGATGTCCACTGAGATCCATCTGGATCAAATGTCTTGTTCAAATCTAGGAGAAACAACACAACCATTATTTTTAAAGCATAAATCAACAATATTTGGCTTGCAAACAACAATAGGGGGCGAAGAATAAATGGGTGAGACTGGAAGCTCAACAACATTAGAATTTTTCTCACAAATAGTTATACTAGAAGCAATGGTGGAAGAAGAAATAAGTGGGTCTGGAAACTCAACAACAATGATATTCTTCTTAGCAGTCTTCTCAACGTTATGTTCAACAGTTGGTAGTTGGTGAACTTGTTCTTAAAGGGTTTTTTTGCAGTCTTGAAAGCTCTGGAGAGTCTCATCCTTCTAGTTCAACTGCAGCAATATGGCATCATAATCTTCCTTCAATGCCTGATATTCATCAAAAAATCAATTGTTATCTTCTTGAAGAGGAGTTTCTTCTTCATGAATCTCATCAATGAAGGAATGCAAGTGGGAAACCTCACAAGTCAATTGGGTATTGGTCTCCATCAGTTGGATGACCTTTGTGCTCACTCTTATATGAGGAAGGGATTTTACTTCTTCATCCAAGTATTCAAAAAGGTCAAAATTTTCTTCAAATTGATCCACAAGAGTCTAAAAAATTATAGCAGTATTGTTCCCCATGGCATCAACCCTTCTAGAGTTCTCAGTCACAACATTTTGGAACATGTCTTCAGCATACTTCAATTGATTTTTCAGTCCTGCATTTTTTGTCTTCAAGGAATCATTTTCTTGAGAAGGGGATTTCACCTCTTTCACAAGATCATCGACAACATCCTTTTTATCACTAAAATCATCCATCGGATCTTGAAATATGGTCTCCATGGTTTTCTCTAGGTCAAGAATTTTTCCACATGTTCCATCAAACCACTGCAAAAGGATGGTTTGAAAGAGGGTAGCCTCATCTTCCAACTGGGTATGGGTTATCTTTAGTTCATTACTTAGGTGTTGATTCTTAGTCTGCAACTTTGCCATGATATTATGCAAGGAAATTACTTATGCATGAAGTTGAATATGAGATTCTTCCAAGGAAATGGTCTTTTTCTCACAGATTTCCTATAGTTTTTGAAGCGTGAGAGCTTCATCTTCATCTAACATGTCCATCATCAGTGGTAGGAAATATCCGAGACGGAAAAGAATGGTGTGAAGAAAAAATTACCACAACAAAGAGTTGGTCTTTACTATTCAACGCACAGAGGCCACAAAATTTGTGTCGATCGAATCATGGTACTAGAAAAACGTTCCAAGCATGAAACCACAACAAAGAAATTTTAAGGCAGCTTCTTATGAACTCAAAAAAATCAAAGGGAAAATGAGATCATCTAGTTGAGTTCTGGGTTTACAAACCATCTTTCAGTTGGTAGAAAAAATGATCAAGCCAGGTCAAGAGATTAAATCCATGTCAATTCAATGCAATGTACTACTAGACGTTGACTAGGAAAACCATAGATATCGTCCTACACATATGCAATTCGGTTGAATCTTTTCCAAATCGACAGTGAATGTATGCACCAGCCATGTCCAGTAATCTCATTGGTTGAGGGTTTCACCGATTTCCTGGGCGGATTTTTAGTCGACGAGGGAATCCATGCTTCCATATAATGTTGGGAGGATATTCAAACGTTGAGTCGTGCAAACCCCACAAGTCTAGTCAAGGGAGGTTGAGAGGACACAAGTCGAGGGTTTCAACTTAGCTAAAGCCAAGTCGGGTCTCTTTTCCACTTCGATGGTGAATGTCATATATGCACAAGTCAATTTCAACAATATCATTGATCGAGTCAATCTTGGAGAGTCGACTTTTTCAAATTAAAGTCAGGTCAGGCATATAATTTATGCATCAAGTTTGTGCTAGTCGATTCAAAGGTTCAACACGTCTTTACACTTAATCAATTTGATCGACATTAGCTGATAATATGAATACTAGTATTTAGATCCATCCAAGTGTAATGAGAGGCCAAGCTAGGGAATCACACATGGGGATAGTTGAAAAGAATCAATCTTCCATCAAGTCAATAAAAACTCTCATCGAGTTTGAGCAACGTCCAAACAAATAAACTTCAATTGGGTCATGCCGATGATGAAAGTATTTAACCAAAACTCAAGAAGCCCTAGCCATCTCCAATAGTGAAATTAGGAAAATAATTTTGGGCAGAACCCCATCGATATCATTCTGATTCAATCCATACGGGAATATTTGCAAATGCTCGATAACCCATATCAAACAACTGACAGCTCTTTATTCGAAGAGAATAAATTCAAACCATCGTCGACATTGTCTCATTTGCATCGAGTCTTCTTTTGTGATCCCGAGATCAAATAACCAATTTCTTTGATACCATGTTGGAATAGGGATTAAACGCAAAGGAGAACTGATCCAAGAGGCAACGTTGGTGTCAAAAGTCACAATAGCACTTAAGCACAAGTCGCTCAATGAGTGAGAGAAGATATCCTGAGATGATCTAATGATATGAGATGATGATAGATCGATCACAAGGATCATCTATAAATGGTTTTCGACCATAAAAAGTGAATCGAGGATCCTTAAGTGGGGTTAACCAACGGTTTAGTTGGCCATCAACTCAAAGACTTGGTCGAACCATACAATTGACAAGGTGAGGCTTACGATGGAACTGCGTTTTCCAACTACTATATCATGATCAAACACAAAGACTTCAACAATTAATTAGAAAAAAAGAATTCAATTAAAACTCCTTACTCTGACACACAATTTTCATAGAATACACAAAAATCCCTTCAAAATTTACGCATCGTACTAAATTTAATGAAAAATCAAAAGTGAATAATTTATATATATTTATTAAAATTAGTCTATATATTGTATAATAAATATATATGCATATTGTTTGGCCCACAACTTTAAATGCCCTTAATTACCAACTAACACCTTCAGAAACCAAGATTGTCTCAAAACTTTAAGACTCCTACATGCACCTATTCAAACTATTTATCAAACATACAAAGTTAAATTTCCTATTAATTTTTTATCGTCACCCCAATAATAAAATATTATTTTGAAGGATCAATCAAAAGACAAAAAAAAAAAAATCCCTTACAACAAAATTAAACTTTCAAAAACAACAAAATTAAACTTTCAAAAACAGCATAAATTTTTTTATCAACATAAAAACAAAAACAGAATCAACACAAAAAACAATTGCTATAGTCCCAAACATTCAACAAAGACTAATAAAAAAATAAATTAGAAAGCATACCATAATGAAAATCTACACAAAGACTAGAGGTAAAGAACATTTTTCAATGTTGTAAAGTTTATCACTTAAACATAAAGGTGTATAAAATTAAGGGATATTAGTAGTTGTAACAATATAAAGTGTCATCTCTCTAACCTTATTCATGAAGGTTATGTGAGTGAGTTACATATTTGATTGAACGATGTTACTCATCATATCATATTATATTATATTATATATATATAAGAGAGATCGGTAATCAATATATCATTTAGGAAATTTCCAAGTGCGAACCTCACGTCACGGATAGTGTCGAAAATATTAATTTAGTTTAAATTATTCACTATTCTTAGTGTGGGTTTGCGAATTAAATTTGACGAACCATTTTGAAATTCATCTGGAAACATAAGCTATGGACCAATAATGTTCATGTGGAAAAGTTAATCTATCAATGTGGTTATGTTGTGTATTTGGAAATGGTGCAGCATTAACACATAACTTTTGTGGAGGTTAATGCCCCCAAAAAACTTGTTCACTCATATAGAAATGATCTCGACCTTGGTGCATCACTCTTTAATTATGGTGAAGCATGATTCGCGGATATTTTGAGGTTGATATTTTATTTTATTAATTTTATTGAGTAAAATTTATTTTATTTTAGTTAAAATATAATGATGATGATGATGATGATGATTAATGTTTACTAAGATTGAATTGGTCTATCAGATCTTAAGAGGGTAAGTGATTACTTGTGGTTCTTTAGAATTTTGTTTCTATGCTAAAAAAACATTAAGAGAAGTTTTTCAAGATCACCATACTTTTGTTGAGTTAAGAGGTTAGGAAGGTTGGTAGTGTGACACATATTTTGAAAATGAGATCTAATATGGGTATAGGCTAGACAATCTAAGAGAAAGTGTTTTTCATTTTCAACCTTCTTAGTGTCACAAAGTTGACACACTCTTTCATCCCATGGTGTTTTAGGAATTGACCAACGCCCAGCTTCACTATGGAGCTTGTGAGAATTTGTTCTTATCTTAGCAATGCTTATTTTTTTCTTTACATTTGGCAAAATAAATAGATAATTTTGATCTTCTAGATTAGGGTTGATTACATCCTTATAATACCTTAATTTTATTTTTTCCTCTAACTCTTTATCACACCACATTTTCTCCTTAAATTTTGATTTGACATTTTTTTAATAGTATCTTTATTCTGCAACATGGTGTCTTCCCTGATTCCCCAATAGTTTAGCCAAGACCGAGCATCTTTATGCCATCCTCGCTTGAGTCGATGATGGTTATGACTCGATTTTGAAGCAATTTTAGGAAGCCTCTTGTCTTCCATGTTGTTTAACTTGTTCTTATACATTAGGTATCTAGTTATAACCATGTTCTCAATGGCGGAGATGCTTGTTTCTAAGAGGAGGATGAGATAGGGCGTATTTCCTTTAATTTTGAGATTACAGGTTATAAAATTCTTTTGTATTTTCTCTATTTTTCTCCAGGATTCATGAGAGATACTACAGCCCCAGACTTCACATCCATAAAGAATAATAGGTATAACAAGAGTCTCAAAGAAGAGTTTCTTCTTATCCCAACTCCAAAAATCAGCTAATTTACAATTATTTTCAAGCCAATAATAACCTTGGTGCATCATTCTATAATTATGGTGAAGCATGATTTGCAGATATTTTGAGATTGATATTCTATTTTTTTAACTTTATTGAATCAAATTAACTTTATTTATTTTATTTTAATTAAAATATAATAATAATAATATCAACCCATATTTTTATTTATTGATTCAAATTAAATTTATTTATTTTATTAAGAGAAATGATAATAACAACAATTTTAACTTGTATAATAAGAGGTATATAAATTTTTCACATTATCACAACTAGTGTAAATAAATAATGGAGAAAATTGGAAAGTAGTTAATATCTACCTAGTTCACGGTAAAGAAAGAAGAAATCGAATAAATCAACACCGATGACTTTGTAAACAAACTAATGGGAATGTGGAAACCGTTAGTCTACTCTATTCCACACGAGCTTGCAGGAATTTTTAATTCTTCTTCGACACCAAACACTCTTGTAAGAAAACTAATGGAAACTTTGTTATTATTTTTGCATTAAGGGAAGAATGCACAATGCAATATTGAGAAGTCTACGCGTTAAAAACATCAAAACTTTTAACATCGGTCTTAGATAATGCAATGTGTGCAGTAAAGAAACATCATATTACTTAGAAGTTCAATAAAGACACATAAGGAATATGCTAGTATATTATGGGTGTAATTATTATTAATAAAGGAATTATTGAATATAAGTTCTATTAAAGGCAAGACACCAAGGATTTTTCTATAACTCTTTTAATTTGAATTTGTTTGGTTAGTCGGGGTAGATGATGGTTGTTATTCCCATCCCTAACCTAGATATCGATCCTAGGCCTACATCCCTTCCTTGTTACATGGCTTACATGGACACACTTAGATACCCTTCATACAAATCATTGGGACTTGCAACCTTCACATAGAAAGAGCTTGAATATTGTATAACAAGAAGACTCAATGTAGGAGCCATAGGTGATTAATGGAAGAGGTAAGAAAGTGATGGGTCCTTAAACCGTGCTAGATGAAGAGTTCATGGCCTCTCAAATAAAATGTGGATTGAAGAAAGAATGCCAGCCAAGTAGAAATCTAGGAGTTAGACTCTCCACCTTAGAAGGAAGAGGACTAGGAGGAGTTTGGCATTCTTTCTCAGAGGAGGAAGGGAGTGAGCAGTGAAGCCGTGAAAATGAGTAGGTTCTTTCAAACTAAAGAAATGAATGAACTATGAATGATTGGACCTAGCTACCATAAGGTCGTTACCGCATGTCCTTCCTACCTCTTTTTTTCTCATAGCCCTATAGTGGATGTGTTATTGAGTGATCTAGTTGTTATTCTGGAGAGGGTCGTGACTAAAAATGGCATTATAAATATTCATTGGAAGAGAAAAAACTAGAAATTTTGGAAAGCTTGGTTATGCAGACAACAATATTGACTCAAACTTTGACAACATATACAGAGCTAGGTTCTCCACACTCTGAGCATCATTATTGTCATATATAAGGTGACGTCCATTTTCGTCATGATGCTAGGAAATAAATGACTATATGGGATTGATTATGATCTAGACTTATAAGCGAAATGAAATGAAACACATATCTATAACATTAACACAGATATACATAGAATAATAACAAATATACATTAACACTTCACTTCTATTAAATAAGAAATATGTTGACACTGTAAAAAATGAAAACAGAAACAAGCTTGCTAGAATGGTGGCAACTTATCTCTAAGAAGAGATGTGACAACTATGCTCATTCTCAAGAAGATGAATACAATGAGGCTCAAAAGGCCTTTTTACATCAAACATTAATGTAAAAACCCTATAAATTCAAAAACCTAACCCTAGGAGATGAAGCTCCAAAAGTCATGTGCGCCTTATTGGGGTAAGTTGGTACATCAACTTCTTGGGGTCGTAACTTTTGCATACGATCTTTATTTTAGGTGCATGATAGCCTGTTTGAAAGGTATATCCAAGGAATACAAATTATTCCATCACACTCTAACTATGTCTGTAGTGTGACTATGGTGGGCCTAAAAAACGTTGTTTAGGGCCTCAAAATGACCCTGGAAGTTTAGGACCCGAAAAGCTAGAAAAAATCTGCCAAGATAAAAAATGTGACTTCCAAGATGAAAGTTGTATGTGAGCTAGCTGGAAGAGGTGGGTGGCCAAAAATATCCACCTGGATCAATCGTACCTCCTTAGGAAGAAATGGTCTCCATTGCATTGAGTTCCCCCATCAGATGAGGAAACTTCTGTAGAATTTGGCCCCGGGTGAGCCACTTGCCTTGGTGCAGGATTTACCTCGCTTTGACAACTCGATAAAGATGAACCTTCTGTTGGCGAGTGCCCTTGATCTATGTGTCCACGATCTGATCATTGGATTCCTTTTCCATGGAGTTAGGGTTGAGCTATGTTGGTGTCAATTGTTCTTCTATCTCTAAGGTGTCCAATAAGGGTGGAAAGTATGGCCGAAGGAGATTTGCATTAAACACTAGGTGCAAGCCAAGGAAGGGGGGAATGTTGAGCTCAAAAGAATTTTCATCCACAGCCTTGGTGATGGTGTAAGGTCCATAACAGAGTGGACAAATCTTTTGATGGGGCCCTGTAAGGCATTCTATTTGCAAGTGCAACCAAGCTTTAACTCCCACATGAAACTTCTGTGGCACTCGGTGTTGATCATGGCATTGCTTGTACTTGGCATTGGACTTCTGCAAAATATCCTGAACTTGTTGATGAATGTGTTGGATTCATTCAATGAACCAGGTGGCTTTGCTTTGCTTTTCACATGGGATGATTCTTCCTATGTGGATGCAAGGGGTAGTGCAGCATCCATGGGACCCAATGGTTGAAATCCCAACCCCACCTGAAAGGGGTTGTGGTCGGTTGAGCTATGTATGGATCTATTGTAACTGTGATGAACATAGGGAAGAATATCATCCCCTGTGCGTGGATGCTTGGAATTGTACATGCAAAAAATATGCACAATCATCCTATTGACGACCTCAGTTTGGCCATCCGTTTGGGGGTAGAAGGTTGTGGATTTGGTGAGATTGGTGTCCAGTTGTGACCATAGGCTTGACCAGAATGTGATAAGGAACCAAATGTCCCAATCGAAGATGATGGTTTGTGGTATCCAAAAATGTATCCACACTCATTTGAAGAAGATCTTGGAAATTCCCTCTATTGTGATGCTCTTCTTATAGGTGACCAAAATCACCATCTTGAAAAATAGATTAACAACCACGAAAACACAGTCATTTCCCTGTTTCGTTAAAGGAAGGCCCAACATGTAGTCCATCGAGATGGATTCTCAGGGCTTGTGAGGAGTAGGCAGAGGGGTGTACATGCCTTGTTTCTTAATGGTTGGTTTGGAAATGGTGCAGGTTGTGCAGGACCTGATATACTTGTTGACATGCTCTCGGAGTTTCAACCAATAGAAATGGTGTTGCAACACTTCCACTATCTTCTCTATGTCGAAGTGTCTGACCACCTGACTGTAGTGAGATTCCCAAATCAAATTCGCTCGCTCACTTAATGAAACTCAGAGATGGCCCAGTTGGCACACCAACTTGTCCTACAAATGAAAAATCAGTGACAACTGTGTTCATGCCAAGCATCTGGTAGGTAGTGGTGAAGTCAGGAAATTGCTCGTATAGTTGGGTCCAATCGGAGGTCTCATATCTGCATGAGTGTATCACCATGGTTAGTGCGGAAACTAGAGGTCGATTGAGGAAATCAACGATGTGATTGGTGCTCTATGTCTTATACTTGATGTTGAGATGGAACTACTGCAAGTATGTGGACCACTTTTGATGGTTCTCATTATGCAATTTTCCTTGTGTTTGTGGGAACTACAAGGATTATGATCAATGTGGATGATTATCTCCTTCCCGACAATGTAATTCCTCCATTGGCGGCAAGATTATACAATGGAGTGCATTTCTTTATCGTAAGTGGGATAGTTACAGAAAATATTTTATAGCGTCTCACTATGATATGCCACAGGATGTCCATGTTGAGTGAGAACTCCGTCCACAACATAATCTGAAGCATCTGTCTCGATATTAAAAAGTTGTTGTAGCTCAAGTAATTTGAGTAATGGGGATGAACACAAGCATTGTTACAAATCAGCGAACGCTTTCTGTTGCAACTGGCCCCACACAAATTTTTCCTTTCCACAACCCTTGGTCACTTGGCTAAGGGACCATGCAATGTGGGAGAATCCCAACATGAACCTGCGATAGAAATTGGCAAGGCATAAGAAGCTTCGAAGCTCAGTGAGTGTGATTAGGCCTGACCAGTCACGAATGACCTAAATCTTGGCTAGATTGACATGAACCTCATTCTCATCAACAATGTAGCCTAGGTACTAGACTCAGTTCATGTCAAAGGAGCATTTTTCCAAATTTTCATATAGCTTGTATTGCCACAGAGTGTGCATAACCTGATGAATGTGCTGCAGGTGTTCTACCCAACGCTTGTTGAAGATGAGGATGTCATCCAAATACACCACAAAAAAAAATTGGTGAAAGGCCGCAAGATATCGTCCATCATCCTTATGAAAGTTTTTGGGGCATTTGTCAAGCCAAAGGGCATGACCAACCATTCAAAAATACATTCTTTGGATTTGAAAATAGTCTTCCATACATTGATCTGCTCTATTGAGACTTGGTGGTAGCCAGACTTTAGATCAATATTATTGAAGTATTTCCCCCCCTTGATCTGGTCAAGGAGATCATCAATTAGGGGAATTGGGTATTGGTTCCTGATTGCGATTTTACTCAAGGACCGATAATCAATGCAGATTCCCCAGGACCCGTATTTCTTCTGCACAAGCATGATTGGGCTTCTACAAGGTGATGATCTTGGGAGGATGTGCCCCTTTTTTAGGAGCTCTTGGCTCTAGCATTTTTTTTTCTCATATTCTAACAGAGATTTGTGATAGACTAGCCCATTGGGTAGCGATGCACCGGGGGTCATATTTATTGAGTGCTTAACCTGACAGTGCAGAGATACCTCAATGGGTGAGGAGAAGATGTATTTGTATTCTTCCACAGCCTTATCTACTTTCTTTTGCTACATGGAGAGTCCTATCATGGAGGCCATGGATATGGATGCAACCTTCCACTCACTTTGTGCAAGATACCAGATATATAAAATATGCAGAACAGAATTGAAATGCTAGAAATAACAGAATATCAGTAAAATATCCAGCATAATCTTCACAATACACAGAAATGATATACGAAATAGAAACAAAAATAGCACTTTGAATTAGATAGCAATGTTCACAGGCCTCTTCGAGGGGGCAACCTTCAGTCGAGCAGCGCTCTGTTACAATAATATCCAAGCTAGGGTTCTTCATACCCTCGACCCTTATTTATACTAAATATGTCTCTTAAGAGAAGCATCTAGAGGAAGATCCTTCTAGAAGCGGAATCTTCTATTAGGTCTTCTTACATTCGCCTTATTCTATTTTATTGAAAGGTCTTATTAATATTGA
>CBVK0100286974.1:0-21762 GCA_900067695.1 Picea abies
GGTATAATTACAACTAATGGAATAAATCCGGCATAAATAAAATAACATTACTAATGTAATATGCCCCAATTAAGGGGTAATGAGCCAATATTAGGGCTTAACAAGTAAACTTTTGCCAAATAGACGTCTTTTCAAATCCAATTTACGAGTGTGAAAAAAACAAGTTCACTCGGCAATCTTTTCTATTTTTGATAGCGAGTAGAAAAAGAGCTTAACTAGGACTCATGATCTTTCAAATCCAATTTTAATGAGTGTGAAAGGGACAAATCACTCGGCAATCTTTTCAATTTTTGGACAAGTCGGAAAAGAGCTTAACTGAGACTCGTTATTGGGAGTCCGCGGGTAATAAGGTTGTGTGTGCATGAATGAGAAATGAGGCTCATTGTAAAGTCATGTATTGAATTATAATGGACTCCCGGTCCTAAAGAAACATTCGGCATGGGAACCAAATGACAAAGAGGTTCTAACTAGGGTACCCATGTTTGGTAAGTCTCTACCATTTATTAACGATGCTATTAATAGCATATGAAGGTTTATGCGTCGTAATAAATGGGTTCGTAACTAAGTCGCAAAAAACGGTAGACGAAGGATAATGCAAAGAATGCAAGATAGAGTAGGTGCCTATCTTATATGCTAGGTTATGAATGTATCTGCCTGAGGAGATGAACGTCCAACCATGACATTGAAATCTGCAAGAAAATTGAGTCAAAACTACAAAAACCAGCTTAAAACCATTTTTGAATTAGTCCATTAGGAAAAACAATAGCATAAAACTATTTCAAGTGGGTAAAAATGGCTTATAAATAGTAATAAAATCAAAATTTACTGTATCATTCTCATTTTTACCCAAATAGTGCAATTTGGACTAAAACACCTCCAAATCTCAAACGGTGATCGCGGGAGAAATAGGCAACGGAATCACACACTGTCTGGACCAGGTAACTCTTCATCCCATACTCTTCAATTTCAGTGGTTTACAATTTTGAGTTAGGTTCTATTTTGTTAGTTTTTAAGGGCGCAAATTGGGTTTTTCGGTATACGCGAGTTTCCCTTCATAGGTCACGTATACGACTAGTTATACGCCCCTATGTGAACTACAGGGAGCGTATAGCATGCCCTACCGTGAATGTTTGTAAATAAGTCACGTATACGTGCGCAAATGGAAAAAAACGATGTTTCTAACTCAAAAATGATTTGGTTTTTTGCAGGATGGTGTTGGAATGGAGAGAGAAAGAGCATGAGGAGGTAGATGCAGCAGTGGATCAAGATCCAGTGGCTCAAGCCGCTTTAAAAATATGTGGTTTATACAATTTTTGGGCTCTCAAAGGAATGAGGGCCCAAGTGAGGTTGTTGGAAATGATAGTGGGCTATTGGGATCCTGATAGAGAGAGATTTATCCTTGATGGACAACCATTAAGGATCAAAGTAGAGGACATCTACTTCTTGACTAGACTTTCACGCCGAGGATAGTTTGTGGACCTCAAGTCTCGCGAGGCAGGGAGTGGGATGAAGGTCGAAGAATACATCGAGGCCCACTATGTTGCAGGGACTCCCATGGTGGGAAGTCAAATCCCTATCCGGGCTATAGGCAACCTCAGCCTGAAGATTATTGTGCTCATGCTTACTAGGATCATAGGATCAGCCTCATTGCATCAAGCATCAAGACCACTTATTTTTTATGCACTAGAGTGTGCTATACCCATTGTCTATGACTGGTGTACCTCACTGTTGACCAACATGAAAGGTTAGTTGACAGAGTGCAAGCAAGGGGGGAAACGAAACTTCAGGTTTTCCTCTATCCTTTGTAGCTTCTTTTTCGAGCAAGTCCCAGGTCTCGGACCTAGAGTGGAGATCATTCCTAGAGGACCACGTGATCCGGCTATGGCGCGATGGATCGAGGTCATGAAACGGCAGGGTGGAGGTAGGGTGGAAAAACCCTACAATGATGATTTTTTCTTCTGATGGCAGAGACAAATCATAGCTCTGGACGACTATCCCTCTGCATGAATCTATTTCAGAGGGGATCCTGATATGTTGCTTCCACCAGGAGCTGCCTACGGTGCCATAGGTAAAAGTTTTTATATATTTCATTTTTTTGTATTTTTGTATTAAAGAGGACAAAAAATATTTTTGGATAGTGTTATTAATTTGATACATGTGTGAATGCAGATGTGGGTCCAAAATGGCCAAAAGGATTCCTATGACATAGGCGGAGGCACCGGGGAGTTGAGGCAGTGGGGGGAGAAACAGAGAGAGTCCTACAGAACGTGCAGGGTAACCTGTCTCGTCTAACACAGAGGATTCCTATGGTTCAGGTGGAGGATATACCTGAAGCCATGCAGCGGCAGGTTTTTGGTGTACCTAGATCATGGGTATGACTCTTCCAGTGTCTCGCAAACTCTGTGGTTTGCTATCATGATACACATCCGGCGCCATAGGCATAGATGTCATGGGACATGTATATCGGTTGTACATGTATTTTGAGGGTTTTAGCCCCAATTTTGTAATATAAACACCATATTTTTTGGAAATATATAAAGAGGGATATTTGGATTTACTCATATCTTACAATCTGTACATTGATTTAATGGTCTTCTTTTCTTTATTAATGTGACAAATGCCAATCTAAAACATAATTAGCATAGGCATCGGATGCATGATTAGAATTTCTAGGAATGTGGAAGTATGTAATAAAATCAAATTGTCGTTCTAAAAGAAGTACCCGTAGGAATCGACGGAGTAATGTCACGCACACAATAACGATCGTTCAACTGACATACAATTAACTGAGAATCTAGGTGAACTTCTAGAGAGTGAATACCATGTGAGATAGCATCGCGCAAAATTTCTATGACGACGCTATATTCAGCCACATTGTTCGTGGATGGCCCTAAGCATACGCCACCTGAAGACACCAATAAACCCTTGGGTGAGTAAATCACCCAAGCAGAGGAAGCCAAGTTTTGTGTATGACAACTGGCTCTGTCTGCAAATCCTAGGTAGACCGAAGACTTTGTTGACATCTGCCAACCAAAAGGGAAAACTCGATAAGCAAGCCAAAGATAAAAAGAAAAAAGATGTATATACACTAAATTTACATTAGTATACAAAGGGTTTCTCTCAAGCCAAGGACTCAAGCGTAATACTTTTTCAAGTAGAGCCCATTTCTGGGCTTGGCCAATTTCTTCCCTTTGTAATCTTCCAATTCATAGGATCCTTTTTCTAGAAGACGTCGCACAATATAAGGACCATGCCACATGGGTTTAAACTTGCCTACCCCTAGTGGTTCTTTGGCTTGGTCATACAAAAGGACCAAGTCACCCTCGGTATACAACCGGGGACAGACAAACTTGTCGTACTGAAACTTGACACGTTTTTTGTTTTCCTAAATAGTTGTAAAGGTGTCTCGATGTTGCTCGTAAAGACTCTCTAGGTGCACCAAGCGTCACTCTAAATATGAAGTGTCAGGTAGGAGCTCGACTACCAATTTGAGAGAAGGGATTTCACATTCAACGGGAATTATTGACTCCACACCGTGAACTAACTGAAAAGGAGAAAAACCGGAGGCAGTCTTAACCGAGGTTCGGTATGCCCAAAGCGTAGGATACAGCATGATGTGCCAATTAGAATTACTCCTACTGATAGTTTTTTTTCAAAATGGTCTTGAGAGACTTTTTGACGACCTCTACTTGCCCATTTTTCTGGGGGTAATAAGGAGATGAGTGACCATGTTTAAACCCCAGATTGGATGCTAGTTCTACCATCATTTCATTCTGAAAGTGACTACCATGATCAGTGACAATCTCACTTAGGATATCGAACCGGGTGATAATTTGGTTGAACACGAAGAAGGTTGCAGTCTTCCCATCGGATTTTACAGTATGCATGGCTTCGGCCCATTTGGTAAAATAGTCGACAGCCACAATGATGCGTTGATGCCCCCCGACCGAAGTTGGGTTACAATCGATGAAATCTACCCCCCACTTGGTGAAGGGACCGACAGTAATTACTGGGTGAAGAGGGGTTGGGTGCCAGTGCATTTTTCGAGTGAACACCTGGCAGGGGTGACACTTCTTAATCGCTTCAATGAAATATTTAAATATGGTGGGCCAAAAGTAACCGGCTCGTAGGATTTTTTGGGCTGTCGCAAGCCCGGATAGATGACCAACACAAGCCCCTTTGTGGCAGTCATTTAGGACTAACTCGGCTTCCTCATGATTTAAGCAACGACGTAAGATACTATCTAATCCTCACTGATACAAAGTGTTGCCGAAGATGGTATACTTTTGGCTTGGTATCTAACTCGGCATCGATCATCTCATGAGAGATGCTGAGCGAACTTCAAGGTTTGAAGATATAAAACAATGTCTCCATACCAAGGGTCAGACGAAGAGACAAGGAAAATGTGTTCGTCTGCAAACGAATTGACATGGATAGCATCCTCGTCTAATCATGGGAAATCGGATATTAACTCTGCAAAAACTAGTGACTTCTTGGACTTGGCTGAAGCAAAGTCGAGATCAAATTATTGTAAGATGAAAATCCATTTATTATATTTCTCGCCTATGATATGCCTAGTGAGGACGTATTGAAATGGATTAACATCAGCGACTACAGTAGTTTTGCAAAGCAATATATAGTGTCGTAAATGTTGGACTGTGTGAATGAAAACCAAAGCTAGCTTTTCAACGTGAGAGTAATTAAGTTCAAGACCGACTAAATTTAGACTGATATAGTATATGACGTGCTCATGGAGCTCATCATCCTCCTGAACTAGAACCATACCAATCGTCTCTTTGGACGCGGAAATATATAACAAGTAATCTCTACTGTAATCAGGAGATTTCAATAGAGGAGCCGATACCAAGGATTTCTTTAAGGCGTCAAAAGAATCATAGGCTCACTCATCCCAGATAAAAGGGGTGTCTTTCTTCAATAGGCGCATGAAACCCTTAGTGATATTGGCATAATTCACTATAAACCGACGCAGAAAGTTATCTTTCCCTTGTAAGCCCTGAAGTTGTCTAATCGTATACGGGGGAGGCAATTGAAGTATTGCCTCAACCTTAAGAGTATCTACCATGATCCCAGTCTCGGAAACTAAAAATCCTAAGAGACGGCCAGATCTAACGCAAAAGATGCATTTGTGAGGGTTTAACTGGATTCTATAGTAATAGCATATTTCAAAAACCAGTCAAAGGTGCATGACATGATCCACTCTCTTGCGAGAGTGAGCAGCAAGATCATCAAGGTAAGCTTCGACTATATGCTTGAGATCGTGAAAAGTGAAAGTCATGGCGCGTTGGAAGGTTGCTCCAACATTTTTTAGGCCGAAAGGCATTTTTCGGTATGCAAAAGTACCCCAAGGAAATATAAATATCGTCTTGTGTTGGTCCTTGGGTTTGTTCTGGATTTGGTTATATCCTGAAAATCTATCCATAAAGGAAAATATTTCACTTCCCGCACATTCATCGAGAATCTGATCAATGAAAGGTGTGGGGAAGTTATCTTTAGGACAAGCCTTGTCCAGGTCGCGAAAGTCCATACACACACGGATGGTTCCTTGCTTTTTATTCACAGGAATGGGGTTGGATACCCATTCGGTCAAGGGAACCAGGTAGATGAAGTCGGCATTAAGTAGCTTCTCCACCTCTGCCTTAATAGTGAGGCCCTTCCTAGGATTAACAGCTCTAAGACGTTGTCGAACAAGTTTAGCATCCGGATAAGTTATAATTTCATGTTCAACAATGTAAGGATCAACCCCTAGCATCTCTTCATATGACCAAGCGAATACATCTAGAAATTCTTTGAAGAGGTTGGTGTAGATCAGAATCTCTTCTGGCGAACAATCTGCACCTATATTACGTTCTCAATTTTGCCAGGGGTACAAGAGATGTCGATCGAGATGGTAGGAGAAATACTCGCGATATTTCCTTCGGCATAAATATTGTGCGTATCAAGTGGAACTACGGCATGACCGACTATCTCACTCAAAGTATATCGAAAATCATCTTCCTCAATTCTTTCAAGACTTGGGAGAAAATAAGATCGATGATGCATATCGTCCCAAGGTCTCTTGGAAACATTCATGGCTTCGAGGATGGCTTCATCCGAAGGCAAAGTCTCATCTAAGAAATCATGTGAACAAGATAACAAAGTGGCCCATATAGGCCTAGGAATGGGATCATCCTCGTTCGTCTGCAAGGTAACAGGATCGTGATCGACGGAAGAGTCAAGGATAGCTTGATACGCAATCTCCATTGTCGATAGTGGCATAGCCATCCCAACATGCAACTAACCTTCAATCGACGAAGTCAAAGAAGGTAAGGTCCAAGTATCACTAAAATAGAAAGTGTGGAAAGGAATGGACCTCTCTGTTGAAGCGGGCCTACTAGACATGGCGTAAACATGGTGAATCAGTGCTAAGAAATCGAAAGTACCCATGAGGTAAGAATACATTCCAACACTTATATTCTCAGTTGTCGGTTGAGAATTGTCGATCACAGGGATCGATGGACCAACAGATGTGTTAGGACTAGAGTACGCAAAGGATAATTGGTCGATCGTCACAATCTCCCCCTAATGAGGAAAACAAAGCACGCGGAAAATGGATGATACGACAACAACCATAGTATAGGTCCAATTGCGACCTAGTAACAAGTTATAATCGAGACGTGCATCAACTACCTCTACTTCCACCTCTACCATATTCCCACCCAACTGGACCAGAAAGGCGGGGAGAATACCATGAGGGCGGAAGGAATGACCGTCAAATGCAGTCAACATGTTCGACAACTTGTAAAGGGTCGGAGAATCGATAGCTTTCAAACAGACCAGGGACATCATGCAAGTGGCAGCACCTTCATCAATGACCACTCGTTTGATAGTATACTTGGAATACTCCACGTGGATTTGAAAAGCCACATGGTAGGGTAAGCGAGGCTTCACGTCTGTGACATCAAACTTGATGACTTTCGAGCCACTAGGCTCTAGAGCTCTTAAGGCAGAGAGTAAGGCATTCCTCAGTGATGGACACATCTGGAGTACCTCCAAAGCCAACATCACACAAGGGATTTGGCCCAGATCTTCAACAATAGAATAGTTATGGGCGGCTCTAGCATTAGGGTTGTGGGTAGAGTGCTTGAGTACTCCTTTAGGAATATGAGGTGGTGGCTCTGGTTTCTTGATCTGTAAGTTCACCTCCGGGGGTGGAGGAGGAGCTTCTAGGTTGGTACTAACTTTTGAAGAGCTATAATCTTGAGAGTGGGTGGCTATATCAATTTTTTCGTCGACCATATTGATGCAAACACGATCGCCATCTTATGACGGTGGGTTTTGACTTCCACCATGCGCATTTCCAGCACTCGAAGAACTCGAGGCTAAGTGTTGGTTGTGTGGGAATGGATTCATCAGCACAACAGGTGGTAGATTTAAAAGACTTGCAGCCTCTGCAAGTTTGGGGCACAAGTGGGTAAGGTGGTCATCGGTACAAAGTTTACAAGGAAACTTCACCTTACGCTTGTCTTTCCTGCCCTCTCCAGCATTATCATTCTGTTTCCCATTATTATATTTGTCCTTGGGTTTATTATTATTATTATTATTCGCACCCTTATGATTATTTCATCCTTTCCTTTTACTCCCATTTGGTTGTTGGTCACCATTTGGGTTCTTCGACGATTGCACGGGATGTACATTTTCCGATTGGGTGGGTTTGGAGGATCTAGATGAGGCTGGACCTCCAGCAAACTTCATTGTTGAGTCTGTGGATTTTACATTGGCGGACCCTAAAATGCCATCGGCATGAGGTCCGGGAGTTTGTCTAGGATCGTGATTTGTTTGTGGTGCATCTGGAAGAAGGTGGTATAACATCCCAGACTGAGCATATATCAAATCAAATTGTTGGGCTCTAAGGATAGCTTCTTCCTCGTTGAATACCCCAAAAGTAACAACGTCCTTCGAAATAGAAGTGTGTAAAGACTTTAGGAACTATTCTAAAATAAAGGTCGGGGGTATAGGAGTCTTAACCAACCGCCTTCGTCTACGCCATTCCTGGATATGGTCCAAGATGTGAGTGTCGATATTCTGGTGTAAAGTTGACAAAATTTCAAGGCCAACATCATAACGAATGGGCAGTTGAAAGTGATTGAGAAAGGCTAGCACCAACTGATGGAATGAACCATATGTCCCCCTAGGTAGGTCAATGTACCATTGTGATGCTACTCTAATGAGAGTGCACTGAAACAATAGTAACCTGATAGAATCATGGTTCAAAGAATTCGATGAGCACCAAAGGTGAAAAGTAGTGGCGTGATCACCAGGGTCTTCGCCATTCTTACCTTCAAACTTTGGAATGTATGATGGAAGTTTGGTAGGGACAGGGGGCCATGAGGGGTCATGACTCACTGGGTCATTCATTAGTTTAGACAAATCTAGCAAATTAAGCGTGGTCAGAAAGGGAATATGGGGTATTTCTATTAATAATTGATCAGTAGAAGTGTCAACATTACAGACTTTCATGTTGGCACGATTCGAAACCAAGAAACCTAGTTCCTTCCAACTGGGTCCCCACCACTTCAATCCTCCACCAAAGGAAAGCTCATGAGAAAGAGGCAAAGAGGTCCTCTCAATAATAAGGGAAGAGCTTGGGGGTTGAACACTATGTTCAAACTTGAGGGACAAAGGGATGCAAACTCAATATGAACTAATTTCTCCAGAGTAACTTTTCTCTCAAAGTTGAATGTTTTCTCCTTCTTTTCCATAGTTCAAAATTGTGCTCTTATAGCCTCCAGAATGCAACTGAAGGGTCAATTCGGAACATTTCCAGTATATGGAAGGCCAAGGATCAGAGATCTTTTGTCGTGACATGGAAACTCGACCTCATTTTATATTTTCTGGCACAAATCTCAATATACGTGAGTTGTAATGGAGCAGCAAGCATATATGCATCTTGCATATCAGTTAGGGAGCGTATATGTGGAAAAATGTATATTTTTAGCTCTGGATTCATCAAAAAAGGGATGGAAATTCTGCATAGGGAAATGGAAAAAGGTCCTCTGTGCAAGATAGCAATGGTGAGGCAAATCTTGCTATAACAGATGCT
This sequence comes from Picea abies, assembly GCA_900067695.1. Lineage (NCBI taxonomy): Eukaryota > Viridiplantae > Streptophyta > Pinopsida > Pinales > Pinaceae > Picea > Picea abies. The sequence goes on from CBVK0100286974.1 coordinate 9,101, forward strand.
TTATTATGCCCAGAGCCAGGCCTTCAAATAAATCGTTGATGGTGATATCGACAATGGAGGATGATCTCTTAGGACAGAAAGATCAGCAGACCTGAAATATGGCGCGTAGCAGCGTTCTATTGGAGTAGAAGTTTTAAAGTGGGGCCTAGTATCGTTAAAGGGTTGATTGTCGATGTAGGAAGTCTTGAGATGGTCGACGATGATCCATATTTATGAGCAAAATGAAATGAATAATAGACTGAATACAATAACACAGATATACGAAGAACAACAATAGACATCCAGTGAAAAATAGCGTATATTGAATAAGTAAAACAGGATGAAACAGTAAAACTACAGAACTGAAAACAACTTGTTCGAATGGTGGTAGTTATCTTTAAGAAGAGTTGTGGCTGCTACATGCATCTATCTGAGTAGAATGATTATGATGAGGCTCCAGAGGCATTTTAACATTACTCGTGAATGCCAAAATACTAGACATCCAAAAACCTAACCCTAGTAGACAAAACACCAAAATTTATGTGGGCCTCGATGGGTAAGTTGGTACCTCAACTTCCCTGGGTCGTAACTTTTGCATACAACCTCTATTTTATGCGTGTGATAGCCCGTTAGAAAGGTATTTTTGAGAAATACACATTATGCCATCAAACTCTAACTTTGTCTATAGTTTGACTGTGGGAAGCCAAAATACATTGTTTAGGGCCCCAAAACATCCATGGAAGTACAAAAAGATGTAATGACATGAAAACTTTCAAAACAAGTCAGTTGGATTAGGTGGAGAGTCACCAATATCCACCTGTAAATTGTGTAGGGCTTCAAACAACCCCGAAAGTATATAACCCACAATTACAAAGAATTACAGAAAAACGTGTTGAACTAAAAATTGTCAAGAGGAGCCAGTTGGAATAGGTGGGTGGCCACCAATATCCACCCGGATTAGTCTTCCCCCCTTAGGAAACAATGGTCTCCATTGCATTGAGTTCCCCCATCAAGCGAGGAAATTTCTATTGAATTTGGATCCGGGTGAACCACTTGCCTTAGTGCAGGAGCTGTCATGCCTTGACAACCCGATAAAGTTGGATCCTCTGTTGGCAAGTGCCCTTGACCAATGTGTCCACTATTTGATTAGTGGATTCTTGTTCCATGCAGTCAGGGTTGAGATTTGTTGGTGTCAATTGTTTTGCGATCTCTGAGGTGTCCAATAATGGTGGAAAATATGGTCGTAGGATGTCCACATTGAATAATGGGTGCAAACCAAGGAAGGGGGGAGTGTTGAGCTCAAAATCGCAGTCACCCACAGCCTTGGTTATGGTGTAAGGCCCATAGTGAAGTGGATGGAGCTTCTGAAGGGGCCCTGTAAGGCGTTCTTTTTTAAAATGTAATCAGAGCTTATCTCCCACCTGAAACTTGTGCGGTACCAATTGTTGATCATGGCATTGTTTGTACTTAGCATTAGATTTCTGAAAAATCTTCTGGACCTGTTGGCGGATGTGTTGAATCTGCTCAATGAATCTGGTGGCTTTTTCGACCTTAGACTGAACATGGGAATAATATGTCTGTGTGGTTGCAAGAGGTAGTGCAACATCAATGGGATCCAAGGGTTGGAATCTCAGCCCCACATAAAAGGGGTTATGGTTGGTGGAGCTATGGAGAGCCATGTTGTAGCTATGTTGAACATAGTGAATACTCTCATCTCATGCACGTGGATGCTTAGATTTATACATGTGCAGGATGTGCCCAATCATCTAATTGACAACCTTTGTTTCGTCATCGGTTTGAGGGTGGAATGCAATGGATTTAGTGAGCTTGGTGTCCAACAGTGACCAGAGACTCGACCAAAATGTGTTGATGAACCTATTGTCCCAATCAAAGATGATGGTCTGTGGTATCCCAAAATGGACCCACACTCATTTGAAGAAGAGCTTGGAAGTATCTGTCAATATGATGCTCTTCTTACAGGCTATGAGAATGCCCATCCTCAAAAACCGTTCAACCACCACAAATACGCAATCATTGCCTTGCTTGGTGAATGGAAGGACAAACATGTAATCCATCGAGATGGATTCCCAAGGCCTCTCGGGAGTAGGAAGAGGGGTGTATAATCCTTGATTCTTAATGGTTGTCTTGGAAATGGCATATGCAGTGCAAGATCTGATATACGTGCTGACGTCATGACAAAGTTTTGGCCAATAAAAATTTTTTTGTAGAACGGCCACAATTTTCTCCACGCCAAAATGTCATGGCATCTGAATGTAGTGAGCCTCCCAAATCAGCTTTTCACGCTTGCTTGTAGGAACACAAAGATGGCCTAGATGGCATAGCATTCCATCCTAAATGTGAAAATCGGTGACATTTGTGCATGTACCCAAGAGATGATAGGTTGTGGCAAAGTCAGGATCTCATTGATAAAGTTGGGGCCACTCTGATTCCTCATGCCCATGGGAATGGAGCATGGTGGTGAGTGCAGCCATGAGAGGTCGACTGAGGCAGTTAGCGACACGATTTTTGCTCCATGTCTTATACTTGATGTTGAGATGGAACTGTTGCAAGTATGTGGACCACTTTTGATAGTGGTCGTTTTGCAACTTTCCTTATGTTTGTATGAACTGCAAAGGCTTCTGATTAGTGTGGATGATTGTCTCCTTTTCCAGAATGTAATGTTTCCATTGACGACAGGATTGTAGAATGGAATACATTTCCTTGTCATAGGTGGGTTACTTCCAGGTGGTATTTGAGAGTGTCTCACTATGGTATGCTACGGGATGACCATTTTGAGTGAGAAATGTGCCTATAGCATAGTCAGATGCATTAGTACCAATCTCAAATGGTTGTTTCAAATTGGGTAAGGAGAGTATTAGAGTTGAGCACAAGCGATGCTTCAGATCATCAAATGCACATTGTTGTGCCTTCCCCCATGTGAAATTTTCCCTGCCACCGCTCTTGGTCACTTGGATGAGAGCCCATGCAATATGGGAGAATCCCAACACGAAGAGTCAGTAGAAGTTAGCAAGTACCAAGAAGCTCTGAAGCTAGGTTAGTGTGGTCGAGGCTAGCCAATCACGAATGACTTGGATCTTAGTTGGATCCACATGTACCCCATGCTCATCAAAAATGTAGCCTAGGTATTGGACCATGTTCATGCCAAAGGATCATTTTTCCAAGTTGGCATATAGCTTGTGTTGTCGCAGAGTGATAAAAACCTATTGAATATGTTGCATGTGCTCCTCCCAAGTTATGTTGAAGATGAGGATGTCAACCAGATATACCGCCACAAAAGAGTTGGTGAAGGGTCTCAATACATCATCCATCAACCTCATGAAAGTGATTGGTGCATTTGTTAAGCCAAAGGGCATGACCACCCATTCGAAGAGACCTTCTTTAGATTTGAAAGTTGTCTTCCATACATCAATCGGTTCAATGGGAACCTGGTGGTAGCCATACTTTAGGTCAATTTTGTTGAAGAACTTTTCCCCCTTGAGTTGGTCAAGAAGGTCATCAATTCAAGGAATTGGATACTAGTTCTTGACTGTGATTTTGTTTAATGTTATGTAATCAATGCAGAGCCGCCAGGTCCCATCTTTCTTCTGCATCAATACAATCAGGCTTCCACAAGGGGAGGAGTTGGGTCTGTTGTTCCCCTTTTTATTTCATCATTTTCCATCATCGAGCAATGATAGACTAGTCCATTAGTCAGAGGTGCACCAAGGGTTAGATTAATTGGATGCTTGGCTTGGTAGTGCATCGGTACCTCGGTGGGTGAGGAGAAGATGTCTTTGTACTCTTCCATGATCCCATCCACTTGTTTTTCTACAAAGAGAGGCTCTGTCTAGAGGCCATGGATGTGGTGGATACTTTCTACTTACTAGGAGCATGGATCACAAAGAAGACGAACTTCCCAGTCTGTGAAATGAGCTCACTACATTGCTTAACATAGATTAAATAAATAGTGGTAGGCAGCGTACCTCTAGTATCTTGAACAGTTCTCTACCCAAATTAATAATAGCATTGCACGGCCTAGACTCATACACATCATGTCGCTTACACAAATATGGTTATCCTAAAATAACATCACAAACTTCAAGGGGAGAAATGTCACACAATACCTCATCTTTGAAGGGCTTGATGTCATAGGGAAGACAACATTGTTGGCTGACACGGAGATATCTTCCTTGGAAAAGCCAACCGATGGTGTAGGGATGTGGGTGCGGTTTCATCGGTAGGTCCAGACGCTGGAAGACATTTGTTGAGATTAGGTTCTTCTGACTATCGTTGTCAACAATGAAATGAAGCGGAGCCCCCTTTACCCACATATGTGAGTGAAAGAGGCATTAACCTTCCTTCAGTTCTTCTGTTTTGCTTTGCTGGACTTTGGTGTTAGCAACAGTGGCGCTAGGTTCAGCATCGATAATCCACTTCCCTCCTTCTAGATTTGATTCAGAGTCAGAATATGCCTCTAATTATGAATCTTTAATCTTGGCCGCTAGTGATTGCTTGAAGCGACATTCTTTGGTGTTGTGCCAAGGGATTTTGTGATATTCACACCACTTTCCCATGTCCTTCTTCAACTTCTCATTACCCTTCTTGTGTTGCAACTTGGACTGGTTGTCTTGAGAGTGACGATATTTTCTCTATCCCTTGTTTTGTGGGTTGGGGTCGCATTTTCCCTACTTCAGCTATGAGGAGTTTGAATATCCAAACTCTCACCTCTTTTTCTTAAATTTACGCTCGATCTTGACAGCATCTCTATAAGTCGAACCTAATGATGTGATGTCCAGACATTCCATTTATGTTTGAATGTATCTATGCATATATTCGCGGTATTTGAGTACCAGATGTCATTCAGAGTCTTTGACACCCAATTGGTGTGCAGGGTATGGAAAATATTGGTGAATTTTGGTACTCTCTGGTCCTTTTCCTGATGCAGCATGGTCTATCTTATGTATTGATCCTCGTAGCTTCCAACAGGGTAGTATTGTTCTTTAATGGAATCCCTGAAGGAATCGCTTATAGGGGAGACTGCAATTATTGTAGATTCCTCTATGTCCCTTTTCTCAGAGTAAGTATCCCACCAGTCCTTAACATGGGGGATGGCCTTGAGGAGTGCAAAATTAATGGTTTTCTTGTCAAAAAAATTGTGCGAAAAATACCCTTTGAGCAGATTCAACCATTTATCTATAGCATCTGCATCTATTAATCCTTCAAATAATGGAATATCAAAATTTACTTATACCTTGAAGAGGCTTCCATGGACACTTGATGAAGATGCATCTCTTATGGGCAGTCATCGAAGGATCTGTGCAAAGTTCTCCATCATTTCATTCATTTTTCGAGCAAGGGCTTCCTCAAGCAACATTTTAAAAGGATCTCCTACTTCATCATCTTTCTTCTTGTCCCCCATGGGTTTTTGTCAGGATTGGCATGACCGATATTGCAAAGGATCGATCGATTTGATTCCCAACTTCTTGTGCCTGGAAGATGACACATGGAAGCATTGTATCGAAGAAGAAATTTCAAAGTGGGGCCTAGTATCGTTGGGTTGAGATAATAAATCCTTGTGGAAAAAGTATCGATCCTGACACTACTATTGGCGATGAGGTAATCGACGCCTATTAAGTCAGATCGTCGACTTCTGAAAAGACACGAGAGAAACCACATGTAATGCATTGTACAGAACCACGTGTCAAAGTTCCAAGTCAGCATGGTGTACAAATAAGATTCGGAAGTTGTGATGACTTCAACATGAGGTTAGCTACCAAGTTAATGACACGTGTAGTAGAATGATTGATCCATGTGTCATCAAGTACAGAGTCATGGATCCCTTGGAAGGTTTGTTCAGAGAAGATCATGACCATTGGTCATAGTTTGTTAAATAGATATACATCGTTGATCGAAGAGGGTCTGGTCGGAGTAAATTGGTTGACTACAGTGAAGGTACTCCGACGAAGGACCTCTAAGGAGCAATATAGACCATTGGTCGGCTTGCAAAAAAGATTTTTTATCAACCATATATCTACATGGGTTCCACCTAACCAACTTACGTAGGGTATATGAAGAAGGATGGTCGCGTCAGTCCACGTGTCAGCATCAGGATGATGGTCGGAGTCATCAACTATCAGATTGTTTAGAAAAGAAGGATGTTGATCAATGGTTGAGAAATGTTTGGATTAATATAGATCGAGGTTATGAAATCAAGGAATGGAGGCATCTTATTGGTTTTTGGGATGAAGCCATCAGAGTACACTAACTGAAAAAATCCTGATAGAACAACTCTGACTGATGGTGGAGATCTATTTGGAGCTGAATAGATCAACGGTTTCGAAGAAAACACATAGAAAATGACATCCACGAATATAAAGGTGACACATGGATGATATGTGCAAGTTAACCGACAAAGACCTAGCATAATGGAAGTGAGGACTAAGGAGTGGTGACTGTAGATCTTGAATGATGGACGATGGAGAGTGCTCAGACTTTCAGAGTCCGAAAGGATCAGTTCATGGTTCAGAGTCTGCATATTCAGAGTGATCCAAGAGGATTCTGATAAAGAACTCTGATAGAGGTAACTCTGACAGGATCGATGGTGTTGATAGATGGATCACAGATTGATGGACGAGATCGAATGAAGAAATGATCGAATGACTAATGTGCGTTGAGATGGTGTTGAGTGTTTCGACATCATGGTGTTCCCAATATGAAAGAATAAAGGTTGTGATCAAACGAAGGACAGATCAGACGATTGATGTATACTGAAGTGTTGTAGAGTGTATTGGTACCCTAATGATCCTAATCAACGTGATTGTAAATCAATAGAGTAAAAGAAATCGATATCTATATCGCACGATGACTAAGTATTGAGGACCATTGAACCAGATTGCATGCAGAGACCAGATTCCATGGAGGGTCTTGTAGCCCGATTTGTAGTATCTTTTAAGCCTGATTTTGAGGAAGTTGGAGCCGACCCCAATGAATTTATTTATGTGGACAAATCCATAAGTACATGATTTATATAAATAAAGTGTCTAAATCTATTTTTTATTGTGTGGAAGTGTGTGATGGGTGAAGTGTGAAGAAGTGAGGCTCTTAGGTTCGCAACAGAAGAATAGAGGCAATGAAGCTATAAGGTTCGATGAAATAGAGGATGAATCATGTTGGAGAGGTATTCTAAAGCAAGTTATGAGTTACAAATTGTTTAGAGTGGTAGGGTGGAGCAAGGAAGGGGATTGGTGTCTCCTACAAGTTGTTGCATGTGAACAATAAATCTATGGGTTGGTTCCCATTCGTTGAGTTGGTGCTCAGCAAGGGGATTGATTTCCTCTGCAAGTTGGTTCCTGCAAAGATTATTACATATTGGTGTATGTTGTAAGTTGGTGGTTACAATTTTTTTATAAATAAAGTTTTTGTGGTTTTCTCCCATTTGGGTTTCCATGTTAAATCTATGTATATTGTGAATTGCATGATTAATTGTTGGTAAATAACATATTTTGAATAAAAATAAGTTGTGGTAAAAGAAAGTAATAATTATTGTGTAATACTGATTCACTCCCATCTCAATATTCCAACACCATCTAGTTGGTCTCTTAGTCAAATCCTCAATCGATCACCCAAATGACCTTGTAGTCAAATGTCGAATGTGAACTAACTATCTCTAGAAGATTTAGAGGTGTGATGAACCTACAAAGCTTATTGTTCCAACAAAACCCCCACATCCTGATGCAGTAAAACACAACCACCACCTCGCACTCCTGCTCACAGGATCGATCTATCATTTCATGAGTCGATGCGGCTCTTCCGATTCTCTGTCGAAATCTCTGCTAAAAACCCGATCCACAGGTCCTTCTCCTTCCTCATGGCTTTCTACACTCTGATCGCTGCCCTTTCCTCAACAGGGAAAATATACTTTCAGGCTTCGGGGTTTCTTGTTTTCCGATGCCGAGAGTTCCTTGTTCTCTCGAACTCCCGATCTCCGATTTACCGATACGCCCCTTTTTGCCTTAGCCCTCCTGGCTATGCCCCTAGTCCACGCGACCAGTTCTCATAAGACCACAGCCTTCTCTCCTTTCGGGGTTTCGAACTTTCTTATGTCAAAACGCATAGACACTTTGTCCTCGGAATCCCCGATATCTCGATATGATGTCAGCTGGCCCCCACACAACGGAGCTTTCCTCCTTATCGGGATTCCGGACTTCACAATTCCGAAATGTATGGACTTCTTGTCCACGGGATTCCTGATTTCCCGATTCCCGTAATGTCGATGGATGAATTTTCTTTCAAGAAATATCTCAAATGCTCTGATCTCCTCCACGTGTCCTCCTATGATGGACGGTCCTGATCACTTCTCGCGATTTCGCGACTTCTAATGCTCCGGAAGTCTTGCCCTCAGGATTCGCGAAACGTTGAACCCCAATGCGCCGATTTGACTTTTCTATCGAGACTTTCCTTGATAATCTGGATCTTCGCCACACGTCCCCAACAAATGCATGGCCCTGATCCAATCTCGCAGTTTCATAGTTTTCAACACCCCGATGACAGAAATTCTCTGTCAACTCAAAACCCCGATAGCCGATATACCGATGGGTCGCTCGATCCCCGCCACGTGTCTCCACAAACGGACGGTTCATATTGAATCCAGGATTTTCACTATGAAAATTCTCGATCACTCGTCCTCGTGACTCCTGATTTCACGAGTGCCAATATCCCGATGGCCACGCCTCTCGTCGGGACTTCCAACCTCCTGTTCACGAAGCTAAACCTCGTGCAGCTCCTGTCAAATCCGACGACTGACGTGTATTTGGGTGAGATCCAATGGATCACAATCTCTTCTTCTGTGTGCTCCTCCTGCTCCTTCTTAGACGTGGAAATCTTAACGGTCCAGTATCTATCGGCTTATCCAATGGCCGATATTGCTCCTCCCAAGCTTGCACACTTTCTTCCCAGCCTTGGGAGAATTTTCCAAAACTCAAAGGCCTCGACCTTTGTCTGTTTCCTCCTACGAGCTCCACAATATGAGTCCTCGCCTGTGCTCTTTACGACGTTGTTCCTCCTGAGCTTCTCAAACACTCATACCCCTAAGGGATTTTATCCTTCTTTCTTCTCCCATAGGTGGAGAATACTTGGATGCCCTCCTGGCTATCCTCTGCCTCAAACAACTTCTTGCTGAGTCTGCAGGGTGTTCAGCAACCCTGTGAAGATCCCTCAGTGGATTCTTCCTCTAAATTATAGAACTCAAAGAGTTCTCTTTTCTTGTGCCTGTCTGCACATGGTCTCAATGCCCTCCTGGCAGAGTATCTTCTCACAGAACGTCCAACGGTATTGTTTCCTGTGCACCTATGCACCCGCTCAATTCCCACCTGGCAGAGCTCTCAGAATCCTCAGTGATTCTGTTTCTCCTTGAACTCACAGCAGAGTTCTATCTTTGTGCACTCCTTGCACTGACTCGATGCCCATCTAGCAGAGCTCCACAAAACTCCTCAGGGCTCCTGTCTGCAACTATGTTTCCTCCCACAACCTTGCCTCCAAGGTGTGCAGCAACCTTGAGGTCTTCCCTGAGTTGTTGATTTCATTTCTTGTGCCGCAGCACGTCTTTGTCTGAACCCACAGAGTTCAGAAATGCTTCAGCGCACTGGTATTCAGAGACCGTAGTACTCTGTCATGCCCTCTTGACATGAAACCTCAAAGACCTCTCAAAAATGAAACCAAAACAACTCCTGCAATGCATAAACATAACATACATTCACAGCATATGAAGAACCCTCACAGACATTCAATTAACATAGAATCATGCAGGAAAAATTGTTGTTTGTATTAAAATGGAAAACGCCTGTATTTACAAGGTGTTCCTGAGCACGGCCTGTAACAAGGTCTCGACTCCTTCTCTTCTTCTCTCTACTCGCAGACTCTCTTCTATGCTCCTTCACTCTCAACTTACTCCTCAAGAGATACCATAGATATTTTTACATGAGGGGGCTCTTCGAGCTCTTCCCTCCAATCTACCTACCCTATTCAATTACATTGAATGGGTTGTCTAGTCCAGCATCGGATCTAGATCTCAGCCTTACAAACATTAAAGGCCTACCTACTTACGCCTGCACAAAGGCACGGCTCTACAGCTCAATAGCTTAAACATTTAATTACATTCAATTTCTAAATCAAAATGAAAGTTGCGCCTCTCTTCAGCCTTGAATGCACACACTGACATGGATGGGCTGGCTGGCTGGCTGACATGGAGAGATGCTCCTACATCATACTCCTCGGCTGCAAAATTCATGAGCTCCTGCTCATGAGCTTCCCATCTCAGCTGTTGAAATCCCCCTGGATCCCAAATCATTCTCTAGAGTTGTTCGTCTGCTCCATCTTCCTGCTGCTGTTGTTGTTGTTGCGCTGTTGCTGCTTCTCTTCTGCTCAGCCTCTCCTCGTTGGCAATCCTTGCTGACCTTATCATCAGCCTTCTGATTTCCTTGACCACTGCGTCCAGCTGCTCTAGTGGCTGGCCCTGTTCATGCAGTCTCCTCAGCTGCAAAAATTTTTGGCACATGGGCAGATCACTGTGATCTCCCACGCCTCCTTCTCCATCTTCATCTGTGGCCTCAAGTTGCCACTCTGCTATAGACTTTAGCTCTGCAGTCTCTTCCTGACTGACTTTCTGTTCAGTCACCTTCTCTGACAGCTCAACTTCTGTCAGTTCTCTTGCTGGTTCTAGATTGTTCAGCCAATCCTCCAGTGAGATCGGAAGAGCCAGTCACCTTCCCTGACAGCTCAACTTCTGTCAGTTCTCTTGCTGGTTCTAGATTGTTCAGCCAATCCTCCAGCATCTTTAGCTCCCTCTCCCATGGAGTGGTAAATATGCCTACCTGCTCTTTTTCTTCTGCTGCTAGATTCAGTGCTGCAGCTTCTATATTTTCATCTCCCTGGCTAAAATTATTGAGCCATTCCTAAAAATGCGCATTCTCTTGTCCTTCTTGGGCAGCTTCAGATATCTGCTCCAATCCTTCTACGACAGTCTTAGCTGGTTGTCCTTCCATTGTTGTTGCACCTGCAACACAAATTTTTGCCTCCTCCTGGGCAAGTGGTAGGAATATCTGTATTCCCCCAATCATTAGAAGGTCCTTCAGATCCTCCTCTTCTTTCAACTGGATTTGTTGATCTAAATCCATCTCTGAGCTCACCTGCTCTGTCAGCTCTTCTGGATGATTCCAACTCATCTGCTCATCCCTACCCGCCTGGCAATATGAGATGCTTCCACTGCCCTCCTGGCAGTCTTTGAGATCCTGCAGCGACCTCATTTCATTACCCAGCTGGCAATGTGAAATTCCCTGGCTGTCCTCATGACAGTCTCTGAGATCCCGCAGTGATCTCAACTCGTTGCCCATCTGGAAAACTGGAATTTCCTTTCTGCCCTCCTGGCAGTTCTTGAGATCTTCAAATGATCCCATTTCATTCTCTTCACCGAGAATTATACCAGTCTCTGGTTCACATACCTGAACCATTTCTTTAGGTCCGTCGAGGTTTTCAGCATGCCTCAACCATCCTCTTAACAGCCTATGTTGTCTTCTAGCCATCAACTCCTTGACTGGCCATTTTACCTTCGGCTTCCTAATGGGCCATTCATATACCCATCTCGACTTGTCTTTCTGTTGTATCTCCAAGCCATTTTACCTTTGGCTTCTTCATGGGCCATTCGTATACCCATCTCTGCTTGGTATTCTGTTGCATCTGTAGTTCAATATCTTCCACTCTTGCCCTAATGTCGGCAAGTTCTTTCCCCCTTTCGGCTGTACTCATCAGCTCTGGGTTTTTTCTCACAGTATATCTATGGCCTTCAGTAGCCATGTTGTTGTCTCTGTCTGCCCTCCTGTCAAACCTGCTGCTGTCACTCTGCACTCTGAGTGTTTCTAGATTCATCCTACAGTCCTCCTGACTGTTTATGGACTTGTTGCCTACCTGCAAACAAATCCTTACAGAGTTTCAATACTCTGTCTTCTTCCTTTGCCTCCCTTGCCCGAAATATACAAGCAAGAATCAGGCTCTGATACCACTTGATGTAGTAAGACACGACCACCACCTCGCGCTCCTACTCAGAGGATTGATCTATCATTTCATGAGCCGAAGTGGCTCTTCCAATTCCCTACTGGAATCTCTGCTAAAAACCCGATCCACAGGTCCTTCTCCTTCCTCACGGCCTTCTGCACTCCGACCACTGCCCTTTCCTCAACAGGGAAAATATACTTTCGGGCTTCGGGGTTTCTTGTTTTCTGCTGCCGAGAGTTCCTTGTTCTCTCGAACTCTCGATCTCTGATTTACCGATACGCCCCTTTTTTCCTTATCCCTTCTGGCTATGCCCCTAGTCCACGCGACCATTTCTCATAAGACCGCAGCCTTCTCTCCTTTCGGGGTTTCGGACTTTCTTATGTCAAAACGCATAGACACTTTGTCCTCAGAATCCCTGATATCCCGATATGACGTCAATTGGCCCCCACACAACAAAGATTTCCTCCTTATTAGGATTCCAGACTTCGCAATTCCGAAATGTATGGACTTCTTGTCCATGGGATTCCCGATTTCCCGATTCCCGTAATGCCGATGGACAACTTTTCTTTCGGGAAATCTCCCAAATGATTTGATCTCCTCCACGTGTCCTCCTATGATGGACGGTCCTGATCTCTTCT
>CBVK0100286975.1:0-21761 GCA_900067695.1 Picea abies
TAAGGAAGCTACTTGGAGAGTATAAATAAGAGGCAAGGCTCTCTCATTTTAATCACACTTGAGAATATTTAATATCTATAGGTGTCTAAGGTAACCAAGGATATCTAAGCCAAATTTCCGAGGGAAGGTGAAGAAAAGAAGGCCGAAATGCAAGGAAGGACAAATTCTTTTGATGGTGCTTTCTAAGGTATGTTACGCTCCATGGAAAATAGGGTTTGTGGCTAGTCCTGAAACTAGTCAAAAACAAGTGTTTCGGGTAAAAAAGTCATAACTTATTCATAACAGATCCAAATTCAGTGAGACCAAATGTTTTGATTAGGGTACAGTCTGTAGTATGTTGTGTAACAGTTTCAGATCAATTCAATGAATATTTCGTGCGGGGCATGCTCTACAAGGTCGCTCTCTAGAATAATCCAGAATTCAGCAAGGTATGCCATTTTTTCTATAACTCCTTTTCTGAGAGGTTCCAAGTAGTGAAACCTGGACTAATTGCACAAAACACACTTAAGAACATTGTGTATCAGTTTCAGATCTTTATACATTACAGGTTCAAAGTTATGGTTACTTCAAGTTAGGGTTGTTGACTATTCCAAAACTATGCATGTGAGACTAAAGAAAAGTTTGATGAAAATGTCAGTCTCTACAAATGATCAAGTTGTAGACATTTTCATAAAGTATTTTATAGAAGCAAAGTTTTCTGAACTTTGATATATCTTAGGAGTTCATGAAGTTGTCATTAAGGGGGGGATAAACTCTAATGCCTCCTTCCTTCTCCTATTGTGTCACCTTTGTGAATTCTTCTATCCTATCCCAACTTGTGTTTAAGGGGAATGTTAGGATATTTGAACACTTTAGAGTTAGTTAAGATCAAGTTGGTCTAATGCAGATTTAGGTAAAATGTGTTTCTTTAGTATGCATCAATATGCACTTGTAGTTATGTAATTCGACGACCATGATATGTTCCAGACATAAAGTGATCTGGCAACTCATATTCTCCTCGATATTAACAATTATATTGATTTGTGGCTTAACTCCTGATTTCTATTTAAAGAGCATAGAAGGTCATTTGTTGAATATCGATTGAGAGAAATTCTTATGTACACATTTTTCTTTTGCATTAATATATTGCCTCAAGTGACTGCACTAGCTGGAATCATGGACTATTTCCCTCTTTGAGTGTTTTAACCACGTAAAAGCATTAGTGTACTATTTTTTGATCTAGTTGTGTGAGCATTTTCTTAATGTGTTCGTCCTATGTGGAAATGCCTTGTTCTGTCGAACAATTTGACATGGTTATAGTTGATAAAATTGAAATAAAATTTATGCAGTGTTATTTTTTTCATACTTGAATTGTAACTTAATACATGGTTAGTGAAATCTGATTGTTGAATTTATTGCATTCATACTCATAGTTATTATGAATTCATGTTGTAGAAAAAAACAAGAAGCCAATGTTATAGTTATAACATTAAATTGAATATTAAAAGAAAATTTTAAGTTAGAAGGGAACAATGCTTACATATGGTATCAAAGCATATTTCCAATACTTAGGGCCTTTCAAACTTCCAAGTAAGAAAACAAAAACAAATCTACATGATTTTTTTTTCCAATTTCAACAACTATAACCACCTTATATTAATTATCTACCAAATTGAAGTTCATCTATTTCCTCTAGCTGGTAACCATTTTCATAGAAATTTCCATAAAATGCAAATAAATTATAGAATTCCCAGTGGATAATAAATAGAATAATTAAAACTCAAATTTACTTACCAAATCCAAAATTAAGCTTAGCTACGATTCTTTTGATGAGGATCAACTATTGGTGGAAACTAATGGAGGACCAAAGACTCTCCTCCCAACCAAACCCCTCAACCAAAAGGCTAAGGACCCCCAAGCCTACTTCCACCAAAATTATACCAACTTATTGACCATCTCATTAGTGGATATTTGAGATCTAAATTGGGCCTCCTAAGGAAAATAATAAAATAAGAGCTATGAATTTTCAAAGGGAAAGAAAGAAAACTACTTTTTTTAATTGTATTTTTCACTTATCTCTTTATAGATTTACTCAAATTTCAAATGTAGGCGCTATTTGGATGCATAACGAACCTCCGCATCCAATGAGTACCCAATTTGCTTACTTTTGATAGACCCTCCATGAGATAAATTGGAGATACATGAAAAAATGTGTTTCTTTCAAGTATCTCCAATTTATCTCACAGTGGGTCTATCAAAAGTAAGCAGAGTGGGCACTCGTTGGATGTGGAAAATAAACATGTTTTTTTCATATATTTCTAGTTTATCTCACCATGGGTCTATCAAAAGTATGGAAAGTGGGTACTTTTAGATGAAAATTTTCATTTTGCATCCAACAAGTGCCTGGAGTTGAAATTTGAGTAAACCTATAAGGAGATAAGTGGAAAATGCAATTAAGAAAAACAATTTTCTACCTTTCCCTCCAAAAATATTTTCCCTTATGGTTCATATCATCATCTTGAATCCTATTGGTTCTTTTAAAGTTGATTTTGATAGTACATTTTTTTTTAGGCCCCCTTTTTTACCTCAAAATTCCGCTAATGTCAATGAATTTCACCAACAAAATGCCACTTCTCACACTGCCTTGGTCTCACTTCCCCACTTGGCCAATCAATTTTAACAATTCAATAAGAACAATTCACTACCCAATCTGCTTACTTTTGATAGACCCTCCATGAGATAAATTGGAGATACATGAAAAATTGTGTTTCTTTCAAGTATCTCCAATTTATCTCACGGTGGGTCTATCAAAAGTAAGAAGAGTGGTTACTTGTTGGATGTGGAAAATAAACATGTTTTTTTCATATATTTCTAGTTTATCTCATTGTGGGTCTATCAAAAGTATGCAAAGTGGGTACTTGTAGATGAAATTTTTTATTTTGCATCCAACAAGTCCCTGGATTTGAAATTTGAGTAAACCTATAAGGAGATAAGTGGAAAATGCAATTAAGAAAAACAATTTTCTACCTTTCCCTCCAAAAATATTTACCCTTATGGTTGACATCATCATCTTGAATCCTATTGGTTCTTTTAAATTTGATTTTGATAGTACATTTTTTGTTTTTGTTTTGAGGCCCCCTTTTTTACCTCAAAATTCTGCTAATGTCAATGAATTTCACCAACAAAATTCCACTTCTCACACTGCCTTGGTCTCACTTCCCCACTTGGCCAGTCAATTTTAACAATTCAATAAGAACAATTCACTGCCCCAAACATAGACCTCAACTCAAAGAACTAATCAGACCAACAAAACCAAATCAACAAAGAAAAGAAAATAGAGACTATTGGAAAAGTAGAATCAAAGAAAATTAGCTCCCAGGAAGAAGAAGACTCCCTTTATCTTTTGAATTCATGTTGTAGATAGAAACAAAAAATCAAAGGTTATAGCCGAAACATTAGACTAAATAGTAAGAGAAAATTTTATGTTAAAAGGGGACAATGCTTACAAGAAACAATATTGTAGAGACATATTTGGCCTTTCCACCTCAAGCAAACAAACATGCTGAGTATTCAAACCAAATATAGAAAAAACACTTATGTTGGTTAATGCAAAACAATTGAAGAAGTTTAAACACAATAAAAAACAATTTTAGCGATATTGCACTTTTACTTATGGGTTAAGATTCCATGTTGATGAGACATATAGGCCATAGGCCCACCATCTATGGATCATATGGTATCAAATGCCCAATTAGAAAAATTTAGTGAAGAACTTGTATGGTAAACACCCACAATGAATACTGAGATAGTCGATATGCACTGTTGCAAGGCCTAGAGAGGTGTAGAAAAGCAAGTAAGGCAAGGATTTCTCATGGAGAACATGATCAGGAGGATTTGAAAGTCAAGTTTACTCTATTGGAGCAAAGCATTGTTCCATTGACATAGATTGTAACACAACTGTTGGTGATGAAGGGTAAGGGAGGATGCTTAGCAGATACTGAGCATGAAGAATACAACATTGACTCAAAAGATTCCAAAGGTGAGAAGCTTGAAAAATCATGTAATGACAACATGTTTCCTTCATCTTTCAATTTCCTTTTAAAGTTGAAGAAAATCTTGAAAGACCAATGTATGATGGTCCAATTAACATTGAAACAATGAATAGCTGGTTGAAGCAATTGGAATTTTATTTTGTCCTTTATCAATTCAAAGAAGCACAATGGATTTCTTTTTCCCATTTGAAGATGACTGGACATGCTATGTTGTGGTGGGAGAGTTATGTGGATGCATTGAGGATAATAAAAAAGGCCATGGTTACAAAATGGGAGGACTTTGAGGCACTATTGAAATCATAGTTTCATCCCATAGGTTATGAAAAGGAGTAGCTCATAAAATGGCAGTGCCTTTGGAAAAAATAAGGATAAGGTGTACAAGAATACACTTCTAAATTTCAGAAGAAAGCCATTAGGATGGGTATCTCTTTGGAAGAGGTAGGAGTGGCGATGAAGTACTTTGGAGGACAATTTTTCCATATGCAAAAGCAATTGCAACTTTTTAGTGTGAAAATTATAGACGAGGCAAGCAAGAAATATCTCTACATTGCATTAGAATCCAAGAAGGGACAACAACAAAAACAAGAAGAAGAAAGCAACACGAAAAAATGCAAGAAAATTTTAGCCATAAAAAAAAAGGAGGGATCCTATTAGGCATTGCAAACATTATGGTGTAGATGGGCACATAGATGAGAAGTGCTAAAAAAATCATATATAATTACGTCCAAAGTGCCACAACTCCAAGAAAGGAGAAAATGTAGCCATAAAGGCAAAATACATAGTGGTAGAAAGCATTTCCGATGTGGAAAAAACCATAGTTTGCACCACATCGCAATAGCTAATGAAAAGTGAAGACTTGAATCCACTATTCCATATCAAAGTTCAAATGAATGATCACAAGGTAAATGATTTATTTGGAAATGATTCTCAATACACTTTCATTTATGAACACTTAGTTGATGAGATTGGTCTAGAAACTATGATCTATTATAGCCATGTTCATTGGGTTGGATTTAAGAGAAGTTTACAAGATCACCAGGAGATGCAAAACTAGGTTTTCCATCAATGTTGATTATGTTGATGAAATAGAATGCAAAGTTGCACCACTAGATGCTTGTGATGTGATATTTGGTAGCCCATACCTATGGAAAAAATATGTGACTTTCTACAGGAGAGATAATAGATATTGCTTGGTTAAAGGTAGTCAGTGATATATCATCAAAGCATACACACGAAGAGGAAGAACATATTTGGTAGTAGCGAAACAAGGGAAAACCAACAACTTGAATAGAGAAAACAAGAAGCATATATCCTTCATAACTAATGGAGTAGTGGACTTGGAGATACAAGTGGAGGCCATGGACTTCCATCCCCTCTACAAACAAGATTTTGGAGACAAAAAGCATCCCAATAGGAAAGTGTGATCCAAAACCAGATCTGAATAAAAATTGAATGGACTTAATGCTCAATAACGAAGAGGGTTGGTTATGAAAGAGAATCTTGAGGCTACAAGGTTGATGATGAGGCTAGAAGAGCAGTTGACAATGTAAAGGGACCCACACTTGTTCAATCCATTATCGCTCGCCTCCAAAACATTGAATAGCCAAGGAAAGCACAAAAGAAATAAAGATTAAAAGAATTAAAAGACAAATGACAAAGGAACTATGAACTGAAACACTGCTAGCGAAAGCCAAAGGGGGAAGAGTGTTGTAGTTAGGAAGTTGAAGAGTTGGGGATGCTTGGCCTTCCAACTATTCCTAACAAGCTAATTCATCCTATAAACCTTTGCACAACATTGGAGAATGGGTTCTTTGGCAGAGAAGAGATGGGTTTCTGAGAATATTTATGAGATTTTAATATGTAAAGCTCCAAAGAACCAAAACACCATTGTAATTTTGCAATTGTTGAGAAAACAAGGTTGATCAAATCCATTTGATGTTGATTTTCCTGTTTGGGTTTACAAGATAAAATCTATGTTGTTGTGGTGTGATGTATTGTTGTGTGATTGAGTTTATATATGTTTGATTCATCTTTGGTTTTAAATATTTTTTTTGGGCACGAGTAAACAACAAACACTATCTCAAAATTATCTCTTGTGCTCTATATAAGCCTTGAGCTACAATGCCCAATGTCATCATATCCTCTATATTAGGTGTAGAGAATACCATATACAACCATTCCTTTTCCTCAAAACCCAATGCAACCATTTATTCCAAATCCCATGCATATTACTAGTTTACCTATGACCATATGCATAAAATAATATGAATGTATAAATTTAGTGGTTCATCGTTTAATTAGGTTGTTGGTTTGATAGGGAGTTTGGATTGTGCTTGGTATTGGGCGACAAATGTAATAATACTGAATAATATTCACTAAATCCATCTCTTTTATTGGTTCAATGCACTCCTAAAGTCGTTCATGTTGTTAGTTTCCTACATCCATAAGTATTTATTCATGTAAGTATATATATGTTCAGTGCCTAATGGGTATAGAAGAAATGATAGCAAGCAAAATTGCCATGCTTCTTGCTTATGGTCAAAGATGTAATTTAATTTGAGTGTTATATTTGAACATTTTATCACAAACAAAGGTGTTGTTCGATTGGCATATTGCATGATAGAGTACTATTTTATTTTGGCATTGATAGAGTCATAGTGTTGTTGTCTACATGGCATCTCGAAAGTGAGGAAACAAAAATATAGAGACAGATTTGGCCTTGCCACCTCAAGCAAATGAACAAACCGTGTCTTGAAACCAAATTTGTATAAATCACTTATGTCAGTTAATGAACAATGATTGAAATTTTTTTAACTCAACTAAGAATAATTACATAGACAGTACTATTTTACTTTCACAATAAGCATCTGTGTTGATGAGAAAGGCAGGCCATAGGCCCATTGTCTATGGCTCACACAAAATTTAACAAGTCAATAAAAATTTGAAAAAATACTATGTCTTAACACTGTGTTTTCCAAACTATGATCAATCATCATGAACAATTCACATATATTTTCCCAAACATTGTTCGACAACACATGTATTTGTGGTGAGAATTCTCCCCTTGCGGACATGTAGAGTTCCCCTCACTTCGGTTTCCTACAAGTGAGACAACCTCTAACACATGGAAACTAACATCCTCCTAACTAAATATTCTATTTTCTTGCAAGGGGGTTGAGAGAGAAGGAGAGAAGGTATGTGTACCCAATTTTCGATGGTTGTCCTTGCCGCTCCAACGATTGAGCTCCAATCCACACAACACCTTTGCGAAGTCAAACCTACAAGAACATAGAAACCTTCCCATACTACTATCTATGATTAAGTAATAGCAACCCTATCAATTGATAACTTACACCAAGTAATCAAATAGACAAGAAATGAATAATAAATTATAAGAGAAATAGGCCAAGTTCTTATATTAAATGAAAAGAATGAAGTTTACAACCTGATGATGCTACAATCCTCCAAGCTCCTTTATTTAGCCCTTGATCATGGATCCAACTTAGCTTCTTCACAAAGGTTTGGATCTCTTTGACAAGATCATAAGTTTGGTATGTGCTTCTTTTCCATCCATCCATCTCCCTCTCACTCTGAAATGACCTGGTTATATCGATGTATGAAGGTTTAACTACTAGGGTAAATCAAGAACATGGTTGAGGATAAGGTGGATTAGGTTAGGATTTGATTTATCTTCATGGTTATTCTTGTTCAAATGATAGGATAGAAGGAGGTTTGAATAATATCTTGATGCAAACAAGAAAACAAACCAAGAACCATCCACAAAGTCCTTGAAATATGCCCCTAGATTCATGGGATTTGACCAAATCTGCATGGTTTCTCCCCTAGAAGGGCAGACAAAGTGACCTGGTCGCTCCCACATAGTGGCAGAGAGGGCGAACAAAGGGTGATGGTCGCTCCCCCAGAGTGAAAATGGGGGAGACCATGGTCAAACAGAGCCAAAAAGACAAGAGGGAAAGTGAGTTTTCAACCCTAAAATGATGTTTTTCTTCCTCCAAATTCACAAGGGATCATGATATGTGATTTTTACATGGTAACAAGGTCAGAATAATTAGGAAAGTACGACACTTGTGCCATGACATTGTTCCATTGCAACCACAACACTTAGGGTGAGGTGTCAACAATACAACAATTAGCAAAGTGAAATGTGACACTTAGCTAGGTGTGACAAAATGGCGTATAACAGATGCCCCCCAAAGTGTGAGATCAGAGGAGAAAAACGATGGACAAAACACTTTGTAATGTTGTGGAGTGAAGGGATTGAAGTTAGAAGACCCATCGGAAAAGAAAGAACACATCCATCAATATACATATATCATCCCCGAGGTAGGCATAATCATACTCGGAATAATTTGAAATCAAAGCATTACCGTTGACCAATACAATATGGATCCATGAAAGTACTGACTAAGGATATGGACACCGAACATACAACATGGATCCATATCTCTATGACTTGATCAAAGTGTAGCCACAAGATTGTACATAGTGGAGCTACAACATGACATAACATAGCCACAGATCAATACAACATGGATTCTATGTTACATTATACATCACAACTTCATAATATCCATCACAGCTTGGGGAAGGCATATAACAAACTGAGTGCTTATTGAAAATTCACCCCCAAGGTATTCAATCCCAATCTCGAATAGTATGAATCTAGCCATGTGACTAAAGGTCTTGACGTGAAACATGGTAGAAACCACTTGATTACCGGTCAATGATATATATTGTTAACAAGTGCGAGGGAAATCACCAATGATGACAATGACTCCCAAGGTACTCTGAGTACATTCCATCGAATGTGAATAGATTATATGAATTCGAACACTCGTGGAATGAATCGATCAGGGGTCAATGATGTAAAACCCACTGTCGAAAGCGAGGAAACTTGCCATTGAGGCATGCCAGATCCAAGGTACTAATTGGTTTCTAAGTCTAATTCCCGAATAATGTGTTGAAGTTGAAGGACATAGACTCGTTGAAGGATGACCATGATATATCCCCCATCATCGACACAAAACGAATAAGGATAGTGATGAATAGTGATGGATCAAATGATGGTGAGCTGACACATGGGTGAAAATGAAAAGGTTGACTTCCCTTGAACATAAGGCAACACAATGAATGACTCGACAACATTGACTCAATAAAGCATGAAGACCAAGTATGATGAAGTGACGACAACCACTGGATCAATTCAAAGGAGTCGAAATAGTATGATGACGCATGGAATGAGACAACAACCAAGGGTTCTCTTCTTGAAGAAGTCAAAAGAGTATGATGACACGTGGGATTCAAACAAGTTCCATGTCCAAGGGAAACAAAAACCTGTCATAATGATGGCGAGTACCTCTTTGTTTTTTAGCGAGCTCAAGGAGGATAACAAATGCTCGGTTAACTCATCTTCAATGAGTCCCATCTTCATATATTTAACGAACCTGAAGAAGGAAGGGTTCGATCCCAGATGGGTCCTTCCTTGTGTAGATTTGACGAGTTCAAGGAAAGAAAACTCGATGGTCTTTTCATATTTCAAGAGTCTGAAAAGATTCGATAAAGAAGACTCCAAAATGGACTTTTTTGTAAATTTAGTCCCCATGGTCCGAAAAAGTATAAAACAATACCTAGGAGAACTCTTATAATCATGCTTAACTAGAGTATTCATTTTTCATAAATAGTCCGATGAGATTGAAAAAGAGATAAACGACTGCTCAACAAACGTGCTTTCTAATTCAATTTAACGAGCGTGAAAGACAACAAGATTGCTCAACAACATTTTCATGTTTATAGAGTTTGGAAATAGCTTCAAGGAGACTCCAAAAGGTTCCTTTTTCATATATCTTTTATGAGTACGAAAAAGAGATAAAAGTATACTCAGTAACCTATTCTCATGTATTAACGAGCACGAGAAAGAACAAATATTGAGCTCGATAACTTATTGTATGTATTTACGAGCACGAGAAAAAATAAAGACTAAGCTAGTTCTAGAAAAGACTACTACGTTATGATGGGAACGAACCTCAAACGAGGATCACTCCTAGAAACATGTCTCTCTAGAGGTGTTTTCCCCCCAGCTTGTGACAAAAGCTAAGGGGTTTTCTCCAATATGATGACTAGAGGCTGGATACTTTCCCCCCAAGCGTCATTTCCTCCAACGGCTTCTCTTTTTTCCTTGTTTAGGCAGCTAGTTACTAATGGGAACATCTTCATGAGGTGGAAGAAAATAAGTTTCAAGCACGTGATCCAGAGTGAGACTTGATCTGAATGGAGGGGTGTCTATTTCATTTTTTAACAAGATTGACAGAGATAATGAACTATGCTCATTGAGACTAGGTAGTACCAAAGGATCAGATAATTCTATGGATGGATGCACCTGATTCAAAATCATATTTATCATGGAAAACTACGAGACGACATGATTAGGTAAAGGAAAAACCCCCATGAGTGAGGAATACTTAGGGAGACCTACTCCTACACTTTCAAGACTAGACTGTCCTAGAAAAGGGACATCATTCATCGCAACATTGCGGAGATCTGGAGTTATATAGTCGAATTGGTCAATAGTGATAATTTTTCCTTGATGGGGAAATCATAAAACACAAAACATTGTATATGCGACGAAAGTCATGGCATAGAACCAACTACGACCAAGTAACAAATTGTAATCCATAGGTGCATCAACTACTTCGATATCGATTGAAACCGTCTTACCCTTCAATGTCATAGAAAAGGACGACAAGGGCTTTTGAGGTTGAAAACCACGTCCAGCAAACGATTTCAAGGTGGTAAGAGACGAGGTAAGCTTAGGAGAACCTATGGCTCTCCATGAAGGCAAAGACATGACATAGGTGGAGGCTCCTTCATCCAAAACAATATGATGGATGTTCTTCCCACAAACCAAAATTTGAATTTGGAATGCTAAGTGGTGGGAAAGCCTCCCCTTAAAATGATCCAAATTAAACGTGATCAGTTTTGATGCCTCTGGATCCATAGCTCCAATGGATGACAACAGGGTTCTACGTTGACTTGGACAAGTCTATATAAATTTGAGGGATGACATAGCACAAGGCACATGCGCCAAATCTTCAACAATGTTGTAGTTTTGGGCAGTGTGGGCATTTGGATTAAATGTCACCTTTCTAATTATGCTCTTGGGTGGGTGAAACACTGCATCAGAAGTTGGCTTCTCAATCTGAAGAGAATTGGAAGATAGAGGAGGAGTGGAAGTGGAGGGTTGATCGACAATATTTCCCTTAGTTGAATCACCTGGAGGAGTGCCATAAGTGTTTTCTCAAGTTGTCACATTAACCGCCTTAAACATGTATACCTTAGAGGCGCTTGATGAAGCATACCCTTGGTGGGAATGACCTGCATTTCCCCCTTACGGAGGGGAAAGATTTTGTGCAACCAGATTTTGTTTTTGAACCAGTTGGGAGGCACCCTTCTAAAATTTAGCGACTGCCTCACGATGAGGAAAATATTTCATATAGTGATCTTCCTCACAAATCATACAAGGAAACTTAGGTTTCCTAGTTGGTTGAGTATCAACAATCTGTGGATTATCCTACTAATTAAAAGATTTCTTGGATTTACCCTTGTTTTTATTCTTACCCCTAGTTGCTGATATGAAGAGGATTGGACTGCATTCACCTCGAAGGTTTGAGCATGAGTGGAAGTAGTTTTGGCGTCTGAAACATAAGTTGGTTCCAGAGCAGGTTTTGTTGGATTGTTTGAGGAATGAGGAGCATAAGGGATCAGATCATAAAGTGTACTAGACTGGGAATAGAACAAGTCCAAATATTGTGCACAAATGATAGCCTGCTCCTCAGTAACAATGTTTCCCATAACAACATCACGGGAAATGGGAGGCAAGAGTGACTTTGTAAACCAATCTACAAGGAGTTGGTCCAGAATGGGAGTTTTGATCAACCGTCTCCGCCGTCTCAACATCCCTTTGACAGTTAATCCAAGCTACCATGTTGCACAAATAGTGCTTGTGCCTCACAAGAATTAAGAGATCCCTGGTTGATAGATTAAATGTTTAGGTGTATTTACATGTATACTCATCTCTATATAAAAACAGTCACATTTTTGGTTCCATTGTCGGGGAGGCACTAAAGGATATATGCCGCTTATTTAAATTCCCTTTCTAAAATTTCATTATTATACTACCTTAGGATGAATGACTCGAGGAGATAAAAACCCTCGTGGATGTGGTACAATAGGATCCACCCACAATACTAATCCCCAAGCAATAAAATTAGGAGGACGAGGAAACCCTCAAGGCACCTCTAGATCCAAATCTAGAAACTAAAGAGAGAAGATAACATCTAATATCCCAAAAAGTCCCCCTAAAGTTGACTCTACAACTGACACATTTGTAGGCTCTCCTGCTTCTGAATCCCTTCATCTCAAAGATCAAGGTTTACCTGAGAATCCTGTTCAAGAGCCTAATAATTTAGCTAAATCAAATGAATCTTTTTGGGGAGAGAGGTTTTTAGGTATGGGAGAAGAGGTAGAAACCCTAAAACAAAAGGAACCAATTACCTTCAAGTTCCCTATCCAAGAATCCAATGATACAATACAAATGAAAAAATTTCCACCCTCTACTTTGCCAAATTTTCAAGGGTTTCCTAGCAATGATCCATACACCTTTCTCTTTGAATTTGATGTCCTTTGTCAGAGCTATGATTAGTCCTTAGACACCCAAAAAATCAAATTGTTCCCAACCACTTTGAAAGAAGCATCATTGCACTGGTTCATGGGTCTTGGGGAAAACTCTATCAAGACTTGGGTTGAAATGAAACAAAAATTATTGAAGAAATACCTAGACTAATGTAAGGTAAGGGACATCATGGAGGAAATCTTTAAGATGCCACAGAAAGATGAAGACATCTTAGAAGACTACATTGAAAGGTTTCAATATAATCTACAAAGGACCATGCATAATGCATTGGATACTAAAACTCCGCGTATCATTCTCCTCCGAGGAATTAGGGATGATTTTTTGGATATCCTAAATCTTATGGGAGCCAAAGACATTTCCTAGTTAACATATGATGATATCTGCGATCTGTGTAAGCGTTATTCATGAGGGACCTCCAAATCTGGAAGAGGCCTTCGAGACATAGTCTCAAAGGTCACTAAGTCATCCAATGGGGGATGAATGACCAAATATGAGATAGGGAGTATGTTGGATAAATTTAAAAACAACATTCTCAGCACACTCAGCTCCCAGTTGGACACATTCCAAGCTAAGAGGAAGGAGGAGGATGATCTAACATTGGCCATCTTTTGTACTCGATGTCAAAAGAAGCATCCTTTACAAGAATTTTACTTAAAAAATATTGAGGCGTGTGGAATTTGGGAACAAAATCATGCCACTAAGGACTATCCTTCCTTTTCCTGACTTAAGGTAGTATACCAAGGCACTAATGAGGAAACTGAACAAATTTGTTTTTTCACTAAAAAACACCCATGGCCACCTCGACCACCAAGCATGACATAAGAAATACCCTAGTACCTCAACATTTTAGATCATATCAATATCCGCCACAAAACTAGTATACCCTCATGCTCTGACAACAATGGTATCCTCAATCCCAGAACCAACCATGACAACAAGGTTGGAGGGGACAACCATATTTTGGAAATCCACCTTAGAAAAACACACTTGAACAACATCCTTTGGTTATCAAATAACAAGAATTATAGTTTCCATGTGGTCAAACACCCCAAAGACCACCTCAAATTCTTTCTCAATCCATACCTAACCTGAACAATAGAGTAGCTCAACCCATCTACAATGTTGAGGTACCACCTTTCCCACCCTACTTTGTGTCCTCTGTGGACTGTGATGATATTAATATACACTTGGGAAAGGTAGTAAAAAATATGACATCACTTTTTATATAGGAACAAGATGATGGGGAGGAGGAACATGAACCAGAAAAAAAAATAAAAAAAAATAAAAAATAAAATAAAAAAAATCCTCCCCAGTTCTACAACTATCCATTTCAGAAACCACTCATCAACATAAATCCCCTGGAACTGTTCTAGTCCCACCGTACCCTGAGAGATTAACTATAGAAAAATCATCGACACAACCTAGATTTGATCTTCTAGGGGAATTGAGAAATGTATGTGTCAATATTATGTTGTTTCAAGCAATCAAGGATGTTCCAATATATGCTAAAGTCTTTAGAGAGTTGTTCTTAAGAAATATAAGAAGGAAGAAGAAGGATCCTCCGATTGTTCATGTCATAGGGAAATTAGCAGACCCAATGTTAAGAAAAGTCTTCATGACCAAATACGTAGATCCTAGAAGCCCAAACGTTAATATTCATATCAATAATATTTCCATTCCTAACACTCTAATAGACTTAGGGGCTACAATTAACATTATGACAAAAGAGACAATGAAAAATCTTAAGCTAACTAACTTAAGACCAACTCCTACTGTCCTCCAGTTGAATGATAGATCCACTGTCAAACTAGAAGGTATAATATATGATGTTATAGTCTCTATTGATTCTTGGGAGTATCCAATAGATTTCATGATCCTACAACCAAAAGCTAACCTGGGATGGTATCCAATAATATTGGGTCAACCGTGGTTGGCAACAACATATGCCTATATTAGTTGTCGATAAAGAGTTATGACTAACTCCCACTAAACCTTAACCAATAAAATTACTCTTTACCCACCAACTAAACCTTCTTTGGACTCAGAAACACCTTGCTAGATACCAAATAGTGATGATGAGGCTATCCGACCCCTTCTATCCTTGCAACAAGCCTCACAAGAGGCATAGGATGACCTTATTTGTGACTTTCTAACATACTCCGAACCTACCCCAATATATTATTCTCTTGAGTATGCCATGGACCAACAATTCCAAGAGAGATTTTCATTAGAAGAAATGATGGAGCAAGTGGAACCAACGATACCATTATCTGTTACTCCTACCACCCAAAGTATAGCAATTAAGATCCATCTTGGGAATATGTTAAATATCAACCTTAATATGGATCCATCTCAATGGGACTAGCTTGTAAAAGTGATGAAAAACCATATCGAAGAATTTGCTTGGGACTATACTGATACGAAGGGCATCCACCCTAGTCTATGTACTCATCACATCTATACCAAAGAAGATGTTAGACCTATCCGACAACCCAAGTGCAGAATAAGCCCAACCCTGAGGGATATAGTTAAGGATGAATCACATAAGTTATTAGACGTGAATTTTATTTATCCTATCTCTGAAAGCAAGTGGGTTTCACCATTAGTGATTGTACCTAAGAAAAATGGAAAATGGCATGTGTGTATTGACTACATGGAACTCAATAAAGCAACTCTTAAGGATCATTTTCCACTACCTTTCATTGACCAAGTTCTTGAGACCTTAGCTGGTAAAAAGTACTTCTCCTTCCTTGACAAGTTTGGTGGTTATAACCAAATCCAAATTGTCCTAGAAGATCAAGAAAAGACTACATTTACCTGTCCATGGGGAAATTATGCTTATTGAGTGTTTCCCTTTGGCTTATGTAATGCCCCAACCAATTTTCAAAGAGAAATCCTTGGTATCTTTTCAAATTTGATCCATGATTGTGTCGAAATCTAGATGGATGACTTCACAATTTATGTGGATACTTTCGAGGAAGCATTTAATAACCTAAAAATTTTCTTAATACGATGCCAAGAAACCAAACTATCCCTTAGCAATGAAAAATGCCATATGCTTCTTACAGAGGGAATTTTTCTAGGGAATTATATATCACCCATTGGTATCAATGTAGATCTCGTAAAAATTGATGTCATATGCAAGCTCCCAATTCCAGCTATACAAAAATAGGTACGTAGTTTAACTTGGACATACAGCATACTATCGTTGGTTCATTGAAAATTTCACTAAGATTGCCTCACCATTACTCCAAATGCTTTCTAAGACTACAGAGTCTTCTTGGGATACTAATTGTCAAAAAGCCTTGGACACCTTGAAGGAGAAATTGTCCATCACACTTGTTTTACGGGGACCAAATTGGTCTCTCCCCTTTCACATCTCCATGGATGCACCATATACAACCATTGGAGATATACTAGGTCAAAAGTAAGATCAGAAACCTTATGCCATCTACTACGTTAGCAAAAATATTACTCCCGCCGAACAAAACTATACCACCACAGAAAAATAATTTTTAGTTGTCATTTATTCCATAAACAAGTTTAGTCACTACATTACTGGATACCCCGTGTTCATCCATATAGACCATTCTGTCTTTCAGTACCTGATGAATAATCCTATCAGTAATGGCAGGGTGACTAGATGGATATTGTTGTTGCAGGAGTTTGACATCACGATCCTCGATAAATCAGGGAAAGAAAATGTAGTTGCTGACTTCCTCATATGTAGTGTCTATATTATGCCTCATAATGTTTTTATGGATGGTAAGTAGTGGTTCATAAAAAGAGCTATCTCTCTATCTTGCTTGTTGAAAAATGTAAAAGCTTGTGAAAACCACTTCCAATGAAGCCTTGTATATAATGAAAAACCACTCTGTGTGTGTAAACATATACTCTGTACCTATGCTCTATTTTGATACTCTTCCCCTCTAAGAGATTTGCACACTCTGCACCATAATCCTTTGCCTATATATATAAATCTTGGGATCTCATAAGTGACATGGTGCCAAGACCAATATTAGAGCTATCTCGTCAAAAATCATAATTAGATGTTTATTGATATCACAATCACTTATTGTTTCCTGTTCTAAGCAAGTTAAAAGGATTTAGATTGTTCTTCTTGAAAGAGCCATCTTAAAACCACTGTTCAATTTGTCTCCCTAGAAACTCAAATTTTGTATCCACACATAACCCAAATAAACTCATTTAAGACCATATTGGATATCAAGATTTGTTGGATTCAAAGGAAGTCATCCCTGTAAAGATTCTCGAAGGCTATATCATAAAAAACAGAGGTATACATTATATGCATGGATAATGGTTAAATGCAACTTCAAGCTGGGAGACATATTGATATTTTTTAGTCTTGGTAAGAAGCACTCTCACCAATATTGTGGTTTTATTTATAAAATTTTAACATCCTCTTCAAAGTTTTGAATTGGATTTGTTTGTAAAAGATTGTATAAGCTATAAGATTGCCTAGAAGTCCTGAGCTTTTAAGATTGTATTACAAATTGTGTAAAGTCATGAAACAATATATAAAACTTCTGTAAAGAGTAAAGGGACAGAGCAATATGAGCTGCCAAACATTTCAAGAAGCACTATAACTTATCAAAGGAATATTGTAAATATTCATCACTGTTGAAAGATAAACCAAATTATGAGCTGACACCTACATGACACCTACATGAGTCATTTGATGGATGACTTGGGAAATTGAAAATTTCGAGTCAAATAGCAACGAGCACGACCACAACATATTCAGAATTCAAAATGTTAAGAGAAGAGCAAGCTATCAAAGTTCTACAAGTCTAAATTGAAAGCTATAGGCATACGATTTGGCCACAGGACTTGAGCTTGGATTTCATTCAAAATTAAATTGGTGCATCCAGCTATCGAATTCCAGAATTAGTGTCATTTCAAAACTTTTCCATGGGCTTTTGGAGAGCTGATACCAAAATTGTCTTGAGCACGTATTTGCTGAGAATGGTCGAACTGTCATCCCAAGAGTATTGAAGCTGGAATTCTGTGGAGGAGACAATATTATATGGAGTTGATATTATTGTCAACGTCATATTATAACAAGACTTCTGTGAGGAGAATGACGCCACTGTCATTCCAGCATTGTAAAACATAATCTTTGCAAGGAGGCGATATCATTGTCAGCGTATTGACAAGTAAATTCTGCCACGAAGTAAAGGTGATTGTTAAGCAAGATGGGCAGTCAAGTGAATCGAGTAGAGCTCGAAAACGTTGAAGCCTTGGTGGCTAAACCTCAGGTCGCGAGTGTTTTTCCAGAGCAGGTTGGCTCCACTCTTTCCACAAATTTAGCAGAGGAGACCCTCAACTTACCATGCAATTCATTCAAACTTTTGATGGGTTTAAAGCAGAGGTTCGATGTTACTGAGTCTTCCATCGCTCGAGCCACTGGCCTGCCTCGTAATGGAGAACGATGATTTAAGAAAGTTAAAGTGCCACCAGAGAATTGGGTCGGTTTTCTTCAAAATCCTGAGCAACTGTCAGGCTTTAAAAAGGGAATTGCTCGATCCCTGCTCATCTATCCATGGGACGAAGTCACATACTTGTTATAGAAGTATATATCTGGGGAGTGATGACATATCATCGTTTATTTTTATCATATTCACCGCATGCTTCACCTCAATGACAGTCTACCTATCAATCTGCCTTTTTATTTGTATAAAAGTTTGGGAAAAATGACAGGGTTGGCCCTGAAATGAACTGAATCAAGGAGTGTCGTGTATCACCATGGCCTCATCAAGATCCTGCTGCTAAATGAACTCAGAGAAAGAGGTCGGGAATGGGACGCATTGTTCTTCGGGCGAATTCTCTCTTGAAAGCTCAGAGCTAGGGCCTGTCCGTTTTTTTACCTTGGTGTTATTAAAAAAAAAACGATGGGGTCAACTTCCTCTGCCCCTGCTTTAGAAAGGAAACAACATTCTCAAGAGAAGATGAAAGCTCCTGTTGTTGTAGAACCAAGGGCAACTCGGGCCCATAAATTAAAGGATGAGAAATTAAAGGCTTCCAAGCAAGGGGATGACGTCCATAGTCAGTCAGAGAAGACTTTCATTATCACTGATGATTCAGAAGAAGAAAACATGGAGCAGGCTCCAGAGTTTCAGTCAGCGAAATATGAAGAGTCTGCTTCTCCAAGGAAAAGAGGTAAGGATCCTCCTATTCCTAAGTCAATATTATATAAAAAACCCTCCTATCTGATATTATTAAGGATGATAGATAGACTGAAGATTAAAAACCAAAGACTTGAAAGAAAATTGGCCATCTCCCAAAGGCAGAATTTTGAGTTAGAGGCCCAGTTAGAGGTAGCAGATGTAACTGAACCACCAGTTTTAGAGGAAGAAAAAGGAAATGATGATGATATTTATAACACTAATCCTGTTAATGAGGGCCTGGACCCTGAAAATGACATTGATGATGAACAAATCTCTCAGGGAGAACCTGAAGAGATTTTTGAGGAAGAAAATCCAAGAGAAGAAGTCCATGAAGAGCAGCTTTCCACACCAAAACCTGACAACCAACTCACCTTTGCTGACCAGTTTGTGAATGTGATTCTAGATGAAATTTTCACCAATACAATTTCCTTTTTCAAGTTGAATCCTAACCTCCCAAATTGGAGAAATAAGGACGAATTATTTGACTTAGGTATAATTAACCGGGAGACTCATCAACAGACCATTCAAAGATTGAAAGAGAAGTGGTTCTAGATGTATTTAACCCAAGAAGATGGAAATCCATGATCAAACACTACAAAGATGCACTAGTAGAATGCAAAGATAAGTTGCAGCAAGTTTGTTAACTTGATTTCCAAGGGATGAACTATAGACCCCCATCTAGAGTCTACTCCGTATTTTTGCATGAGAGATGGGTGCGGTTCCAAATCCAACAAGCTGCAGCAGGAAATAATGTCAAAATTTTCACTACAGACCACTTTTTAGATGCTTTCTCTTTAGCCTCCCAACATGAACATGATTTGTTGTGTGAACTTTACTTGTTTGATTTTATTTTTCCAAATAACTCTAGATGGAACCCCAATCCTCATGTGGGGGATGTTCATTTGAGAGCTTTTTCATCCCATGTGTATAATCAAGTCTTGTGGAAAGAGGCCTCCCAGTTTTATGAAAATGTGGAAGATAATTACGCATTATTTATCTGAGATGAGTATCCTATGCTCGTGATCATTCAGGAGGATCATTTCTGGTTGATTGGGGATCCTCGAAATGCAACTATTGTTAGAAAACATCAACAGTTAGCTTTGGAATACTATGAGAAAAATCTCCACCAGTACTCTATTAAGGCACTCATGGACTCACATGAAATATGGACACAGTTTCCTAACTCCTTGAGAGAAAAGGATCCTACAACTTATCCTTTGTTCAATTTGGCTATGGCTTGAGCATAACTCTATGTTTCTACTCTAAGGAGGGGTTGGTATACACTGGATTGGACTATGATTCATTTTCCACTTATTTGGTGGCCAACCAAGATATACATGGTTATTATTGAGTGGGGTGAGTTCACTGAAATGGAACAGTGGGCACATGTGGAAAGGACGCTGGGATTCTACACTTCTAGAGAGTTTGGTCACCCAAGTTTCAATTGGGGCGATCTCCATGCAGGTATTCCAAAGAGAGACTAGTAGGTTTCATGGGGACATGCAACTATCTAGGGAAGGGGAAGATGCCAGGTCCTTCATATGGGTATATTTCAAGCCCGACTTCACCTTACCCTATTTCCACTTCACTTGCATACTCATTTGTCAGTGATTTAACTGTTTTACGATGAATTGGATCTTAGAATTAACGAAATACATTTTGGTTGTTTTTTTTATGAAATAGATTAGGATGTTTTATTAAAGTTGCTTTCATTTTTAATATATGTGCCTAACCTGTGGTATGAAGTGTAGGCTCTTTCCTTAGGCCAATAATAAAAGCTCCATGCATTATAACATATTATAACATTGGTTTTGAAGGATCTTGAGCAGGAAATTCGACCATGTGGAGTATCTTATGGTTCATGGGCGCCATTACTTCATTTTTCCATTCTAGGGAGTTGTTGCTTCATTGGATAACCACTTCCATGGATTGTGGGGCTCATCTGGAGCATCCTTGGATGGGGATATTGTTTCGCTTGTTTGGGTATGTTGGACGCACCCGAAAGTATGGGGATATTGTTTCGCTTGTTTGGGTATGTTGGACGCACCCGAAAGTATCATTGTTGTTTTGGACGAGTTATTCCTTACCCACGCTTCCCACATGAGCTGGGATCGATCCCTCTCAATCCTTGGATCGAGTTGGATGCAAACTCTCAGTTTTTACTATGTTTAGCTAGTTGTTTTTCATGGGATTCAACCCCCCGTTGTATATATACATCATATTTGGCCCACGAGGGCACATGGAGATGGATGTTTTGTTGTTGAAATGAACCTGTCGGTTATTTTCCGAACGCGATTTTATATATGGAATAAAGCCACTTCACGATTTCCTTGATGTATAAGGAATTTGGCACCGAGCAAGGGTCCACTCCCAAGGTACCAAACTGTCCATGCGTTTTTATGTTTCAGTCAATGTTTTCTTATGCAAGATCTTATATTAGATGAATGTTTAACTGTTAAGTAAGTTTCAGATTTAATGTTCAGCTGTAGAGCAGATTTCTAATTGTGGGTTGTTTGAATTTCCATTGTTATCATCTTCTTATATGTTTTTACTTTTAAAATCTCATGGGTAATTGCTAAATGTTATGATTCTTGTTTTCTAAAATTTGCAAGTTTATGTTAATTAGTAGTTTGATGATTTGTAACATTTGCTTTGAAGGAGAAAGTCCGGAGAGTGCTCCCTCGAGATCGCGAGAGCAAGGGTTTGGCGATAGGTCAAGCGCGAGAGCAAGGTTTGATTGCCATGGGCACGCCAGGGGGCGGGAAGCCGACTCCCCTGCCTCCAGTTTCAGCTGAGGAGGCATTTCAGAAGCTTATCGCTCTGCAGGGAAAG
>CBVK0100286976.1:0-21760 GCA_900067695.1 Picea abies
CCCTAATTCCTTAACCGGAAACAGAAAACCATCGGCAAAAGCCATGTGCCGAAAACCACCTAATATCATGTGGTCCCGGAAATATGTCGTCCCGGAAATATGTCGGCCCGGCGATAATATGTCGGCCCAAAACCGGCGAAAATATGTCGGCCCAAAAAAAAAAATTCGGGGGCGCTGCCCCCGCCCCCCTGCACCCCCCCACGCGCCCGGCGCAGTTTCTCAGAAACTACTACTTGTGCAAAGAATATAACACATACCCAACATTCCTCAGGTTCCCTACCTCCTGTAGCCTTTCTGTAACTACTCCAACTGTCAAAAGGAGCATAAATTAGAGCCATGTGGTGGAGGAAAAAAAAACTAGAGAAATGCATCCTTATGTTGTTATCTTCAATACGGTCTTGCAAGTCTCCTTTTCCCCTTGCATATGAGATTGCCCCTTCCATCTAGAAACCCTTGTTTTCAAAAGTTATGTTTTCCTTATCTTGTCAGGAAAAAAGCCTTTTCCTTCCTTGGACCTATTTAAGCACAATTGGAGGTATTGTTGATTATCTCTGGCGTTGGGTGCAGAAACTTGGAGCCTAGTTTTGATATCATGTCATGACGCTTACAGGTTGTAACCAACATTTTATGTTGTTCATAATCAAATATCTCTTGTTCTCATCCAATTTCATATGTTGATTCATGTTTTTTCTATATTTTATATCTCCTAATTTGAATCTATTATGAAAATTGTAATGTTCATGTTTTAGTTGATTATCAAATAACTACCTCTTTACATTTGTTTGTCTCTTTGTATGTAGGATATTTCAAAGGATTTTTCTAGAAGAGCGTTGGAGCGAAAGTATTCACATGGGATTGGCATCAAATGTCAAAATATAGGTTTGTTCTTTTCTCTCTCCCTTGAAAGTTAGCTATTGAAAAGTAGTTATTCTCAATTGATTTCTTGATTTGAGTCTAAGAGTGGTCTTTTAGGGTATCACTTTGTGGTGGCCCTGACCCATAGCCATACGACATTTTTCTCCTTGACATAATCGACGACTCCACTGGGGATTCTCCCATTTTGGGTCGTTAGGGGTACTTAAGGTTTGTATTTATTTTGAATCTTTTTCTATGCCTTTTACCTTTAATTAGTATTCCCTTAATTTTCTTAATCTTTCCTAAGTATTCCAGACCCTTTTTCTCTCAAGTTTGAGGGGTTTTTACTAGGTGTACATGCTTTTCTTTGAGTACAAGCGTGTATATACACCTTTTGTCTATAAGACATTCGCATACATGTTCTAGGTTTGAGTTTTTCTCTTATGGTCATATCACTAGAAGTTGGATTGTTCTACTCTAGTGTCTTCTTGGATCTTGTAAGTTTTGGGGGATTTCTTTTAGGTTTAAGAAACAATTTATTTCATTTCAAGAATATAACAAAACTCCAAAAAAAATAAACTTTCTTGTTTTGTCAAGGTTGGTTTTTGGATTTTGATGGTTTTAGGTCTTGAGACAGATTCGTCGGGTGTATATTGCACTCTAACATGTTCTTATGGTACTTTATAGGGTGTTTGGTCATCATTTGCAGTCTTTCTTTCCTTCTACGTTCTTGTTTTCTTGACTTACTTATATAAATGGAAGGGTAAGAGCATGTGCTTGTGAAATTTCTTCCTTACCCTTTGCATTTGCATGTAAAAAGAATTTTTCATTGTATTCATGTTTTCTTTCTAAATTCACTCTTGTACTTTTCAGAAAAACAAAAAGATTTCAATTTGCATTTAGGGTTAGTGTCTAGAGTGCATCTTTATCATATAGAGTGAAAAGTGAAAAAGTTGCATTTTTCATTAAAATTAGTGCATTGCATAAACAATTGTAGATTTCAATCGAATCATGCATTGCATTGAAATTTAAAGATTTGCATATGAATTGCATTGAAAAGGAAACATTTCTTTGAATCATTGGTATCCATATCTTATACCTATTTCTTTTGAATAATTTAGCATGTTTTCATATCAACAATATTCTTAAAGTGTAAATTGTTATTGTTTTTGCAAGTGTCAATACACATCACTAAGTTTCACATCCATTCCTTTTTTACTTAAGAAACAACAATTAAAGCGAACGTTAATAACTAAAATAAATTAGTAACCTATTTCTAGGGTTCACTAATAGCTTAGTCTAGGGCCTTGGATTAAGGTGGAGATTAAACTCTCCAGGGACCACCCAAAGCAAACATAGGATTCTGTGATAGGGAGAGTCAAATCCAATTTTTGTATAAGTATAGTCGAGAGCCTCCTCCAACACAGGAGATAAACATGAGGTTGCATGAAGGAAATCCGAGGAGATAACCCCTCCAAAGCTTGACTAGGAATAATGGAGAGTCTGTATTTGGGGGTTTCGCTAGTGCCCTTACCTCCATGAGAGGCAATGCTTTCGAAGCTTAGGGATTTGCTACCCTTTCCATACGTTAAATCCTGACTGTCGATTGTACCCCCCAGATGCTAACTAGGAGTTGGTAGTCTAGCAGGTTGGCACACAAGGTGACTGTGGGGGGTTTCTTATGGTACATGAGAAATACTTCATAACATACTTTTAGTATTGTTGGAGGTTTCCCCGTGAAGGGAGGGTACTTGCACTGGATAAGGTTGGTTAGTGGAGATTGGGGTAGTTGTTTCTCACTTCGTTTGTTGATTCATTGGACTTAATCAACCTGTACCTTCATCTGAAAGGTCCTTACCTAACTTTGTTTCTATTGTGATCTCGTGACCTAATCCACCTTAGTTGAGATATCAAGAAATTTGTTTGCTTGGTCTATATCTTTTAGGGATTTTTGTTTTTACTTGTGTTTTCTCTGTGCATAGAGGACTTAGGTGGGTGTGTTTTCCAGTGCCTTGAATTTTTTTATTTAAAGTGGTTGATCAAACACTTTGTTTATCAAGGAGAGTTCAAGGTATTCCCCCTAAACAATTTGCTATAAATTATCTACCCCCTCCTCAGAGATGTCGAATCGATCCAACCAACACTTTTGTATCGGTTAGTCTAGTTGACTTTGTAGAAATTGAAGATGTAGAGACAAACTCTTCTTCACATGAGATTACAAATTTATCGGATCTCAAAGCTGAGGGTTTTTTCCGTCATATAAATCCTTCGTTAACTAGATCTGACAATCAATTTATTTTGTGAATTTTGGCTTCTGGTTCAAACTTTGTTGACACTCTCCCTCTTCGGTGGGTTGTAATGGAAGGAACTTCAGAAGTGTCTAAGTCGAGGGCCCCTACAACCCCCACACTGGCAATCGTATCTGGAGGAATCATTCCTCCCAGAATCTCTAACCAAACGAATAATGTGTTTTAATCCATGATAGTCGCGTCAGCCATTAGCTTTACGTCATTGATAGTCGAGTCCATTGAACCTTTGATTTTGGCCTCATAGCTAGCTTTCATATCTAATGCTTCTACATTTGGAATGTCTTCATTTGGCATGAAAAACATGTTGGTTGTATCTCAATCGACTCCCCAAGTTTCTAACATTGGTGTCAAGAGTTCTTCGACTCTCTTCCAAGATTTTCCTTTGGGCGGGGGGCGCATCTCTCCATCAAACCCCTTGCTCAGGAGAGATTGTTTTCCATCCTCTGACACTAATCTTGTTATTAGATGGGTCCCTTCCATGAGTGGTGGATTTCAGTCTGTCAACATGTCATATACATCCAACCCCTTCACATTCTTTGGTAGGATTGGGAGAAATCCCTTGTCCTCATCGAGGGTGTCACTAAGGGGTATCCCTTTCCAATCATATTGGAACCCCTCGCTTGGATTTGTCCCAATGCAGGGGGGCACCAAATGGGAGCCACATTTCTCAATTAGGCTACTAGTTTGGAGGGGGTATACCCCCTTATGATCAGGTATTTCAACCTTCTTATAAAAACCCTGGCTTTGAGGCGAACTCTTCCTAGCGAGCTAATGCCAATAACAATCCAAGTTCTTTGTTTCCTTACTCCAACCAGCCTAGGGGAATCCCCTCTAGAAATTGGAGTATGATGCAGCAACCAAGGCTCCCCTTCTGGGAAACTCTTAACTTTCCAGATCATTGGTGAATGAACCCATGTGTCATGATCCTAATTGGCCACTGATCCCAACCAAACTTCCTTTTGATATTCCCAAATTCAAAGGTAAATATAATGAAGATCCCAGTGATCATGTCATGAATTTCCACCTGTGTTGTTCGTCCAACTTATTGAATGATGATTCTATTGGATTTCACCTCTTTCAACAAACTCTCATCGGATTCACTACCAAGTGGTATCTTGAATTGAATGTGACAACCTATCGCACATTTCACGACTTGTAATTAGTGCTTCTTAATCACTTTCAACTCCTAGTTCACTACGATTTTGGAATTGATATGTTGTCAACTTTTCGACAGAATAAGGCCACTCATATATATGACCATATTCAAGAATGGAAGAGAATAAATAGAATGATTAAGGTATCCATCCCTCTTAAGTTGCTCTTGGATTGGTTCTTGAAGTCCTTGTTGCCTTATATCTCCAAGGACGTTTCCACTTTTGGAGTAACTATAGAGGAAGAAGTTATCTTTAGGGCATCTAGATATGATTTATTTTCATTCTATGGTCCTTTATGAAATCATATTAGATACATCACGGTCAAATACTGACACTACAAAACCAAGTCACAGACCTTATGTCAATGACATTATTGGTTTTGTGCAAAGCTTGCCTGCAGACTTATTCTCAAGTCAAATGAGACAGCTTTCAATCCAAGCTTATGCTTCTATTCAAGCTCCTGCTTCGACCACCCCCTCCCAAATGTCATATGTAAATAGCATGCAAACGATGAACCCAAAATGTACCCAGCAACCTAGCAGGAAGAAAAAGGGTAAGGATAAAAATGGAGGGGGAAATAATAATAATGTCAATAAACCATAATCTATTTCTCGTGGGGGCAAGAAGGAAAAGAAGAAGGTTAATTTTCCTTGTAATAATTGCAAGGAAAATCACCTCAACCACAAATTCTCTAAGATGGAAGAATCCTAGAGATTGTTGGCATAGAAGCAACCTTTTGTTGGCACAGGGGTATACCCAGGGTTCAAAGCTTCAAGAACGCACCAAAAAAATCCTAACTACCGACCCTTTCGCCAACACCTGCGAAGCAGGCGAAGTCTCACCTGAGGTAGAAGTAAGGGGGGTGGGGTTACAGGATGCAGGTGTCTATAACCAATTTGGGACACAGATCTTTGATAACAACACTTTGCATAGTATTCTAGCAACACTTAGAAGGTGGTATGATTTAGTTTATTAGCTTTAATAACATCGCAGAACATACCCTAATAGAGATTGACACAGTAACAACAAAGGTTAAGCACTTCAACCACTTAGCACATAGAATTAGGTTAAATCTAGAATTCATTCATTTTTAAGACAAGTAAGCACTAAGAAAAAACATATCTATCTATCATACATAATAATCAAAGCACTGAGCATAAACAATACAACACAAAGCCAAATAAAGACACAAGATATACGTGGTTCACCCCAGTGTGGGGCTATGTCCACCAACTACTTCATCTTCTTTATTATTCTTCAATCTCTTACATTCATTTTCCCCTATGCACCAAGCCACAAAGCCAAGCTTCGCACCACACAGGAGATCTGCACATTGAGCACCAAATCCTCCTTCCAAAACTGGGTCAAGGAAAAGAGCCAACTTCTCTAGCGAGCACAAAGCCTAAACACATACACATCCTGTTGGACAAAGACATTCAAAACTATTTTCACTTAGCTACCAAGATTTCACTACTTCTACCATACATTCTTACTTATTTATACTTTTACAATCCCTTACAATAAGGCCTAGTCATGGGTAAACCCCATGGGCCGACATCCCATAACCCATTACAAAAACCCTAGAGACCCCTTGCTAGGTGCACATAGCCTACAAAATAAGTGAGATCCGCAATATCAGCTCCACCTGGGTGCTCCATCTTCGACCAACCCATCAAAGTCCAAAAGTGGTCAAAACTGAACAAGGTTTTCTCAAAACTTGTTCGAGGGCCAATAGAACCACAACAATCACATGTGACTCATCCTGAGTCACTCAGGTCTGGGCAATGTTGCTTCGAAGGCCTCGAGATTCATTTGAGATGCCTCAACTTGTTGCTTCACCTGAGCCTCCTGCTCAGTGAGCTCTTGGATCATCTGCACTTTAACAATCCCTTCCAGGTGTTGTTCCACTGTTGCAGCCACTTGGTCCAATTTGGAGCCTTGCCCCTCAATTTATTCGAACACCTTGCAGGATTCATCCTCCACAGGTTGTAGCTTCTGCACAACTTCCATTACCCTACCTTGGATGGAAGTAATCTATTGTTGTACTACGCATTGCTCTTGAGATCTCTTCATTATTTCAACTGCAGTGAGTCACTTCATCTGCACTTGCATGGAGAATGCCTACTGTTGCACCTCCTGTAATCGCGCTTCCAGTTTTTTTAGCTTTGGATCTTCTACGAGGCGTTCATATGTTTGCACGCTTCTATCGCTCAGTTGTTTGCACTCTGAGGCGAGGGCCCTTATCCTTATTACTATGTTCTTTGTGGTTTCCTCCCTCTGATTGCACACTTCCTATGGGGTGCTTGGTACTGCTTGGACCTCCAACTCTGCAATCCTCGCTTGAAGTTGTTGGGTGGTCTCAACGAGCTTCACTACTTGAACCTCGACTGAATCGTGTTCCTCCTGTCTCAAGCTAGGCACAGAGCGACATGCTTTATTTACCGCTTCTTTGACCATAGTCTGCTCTACGAGCAGCTGCTCCTTTTCTCTTTGTAGCTTCGCTTTGTCCTCTTGGAGCATCACCCGAAACTCTTCTCTCTCACTTTCATACGTGGTTACACTATGCTGCACTACTCGTAATTTCTCTAAGACTTCATCTTTCTCTTGTTTCAAGGCTTATGTGTCCTTCTCCTTTTCTTCCTAGATTTTCTAAAGTCGAGCCTCTGTCGCATCTGCTAGTCTTCTCAATTGGGCTGGTTCATCCCCCAATTCTGCAATCTATGATGAGGAAGGCGCAGTAGGTCCTGCGCAGACCAAATGAATACCTTGTTGTGTTTCCTTCAATTCCTTCTCGATCCTTCCTTACAACTCCTCTTGCTTCACTCCATATCTCTCCAATATGTCCTTGGAAGCATCCCCCATGGCTTTGCGGACCCAAATGATGTTGTCTCTCATGAGCATTTCTTCTAACTAGGGCTTACTAGCATGCATCTTCTTTATTTTTGAAGGTTTCTATGGAGAAACCTTTCTCTTCTGCTGTGTTACTATTTCAGTAGGGGGATCTTTCGGAAATGTAGCTTCACCTCCTCCTTGCTCATCCCCTCCCCCTTGTCCATCTGCTTCATCTCCTCCTCCTCCCGGTGAGCCAGATCCATTTTCTTCAGCGGCATTTTCCTCCTCATCGGTCTCTATATTCTAGACTTCTTCATGCTTATTCTTCTTCTTTGTCCCACTAGACTATCTAACATGCTCAACTCGGGTGACCATGGGGCTTCCTATGTTGTCATTGTCAGAGAGTTTTGCATCAACATCAGGTACAAGGAACTCCTCCGGCCTATCCTTGGTGATCTGCTTCACATCTTCATCTATTAGCTTATAGTACGATTGTAACTCTTCCTTGTTCTCATCTCTATGCGTAGTGATATAGATAAAATGCGGATCTACGCGAAACTTTGCTATCAGTCTGTACTGGTGCACGGTTTATGGTGTCATGCACGGAAATGAGTCAATGGAAACCTTATGTTACTGATAATATGCATGAAACATAGCATTGGAATGCCATTTCTTTGTCATGTTGTTGGTGTACCACAAGGTAGAAAACCTAGCAACCAATGGATATGATGGTTCAATCTTCAGAAAGGTGGCTCCTTCAGGCATTTTCCAAGCAACAAATGTGATCAAAATGATCATCCATATGAACTATAATTCATATCCCAAATATTGAGCTTCGTGGAAGTCTTTATCCATTTCATTAATGAGGTAACTCGTCCAGTTCATCTGCATTCCCTCCACACATTTTCCTGCGAGGTCCACCACGAACCCGGTGACCTGTGTGGGGCGGTTCTTCCTTTTGAGCTTTCCAACTATGAGTTGGGAAGCAAGGAACATTGCACCATCCTATATAGAGTATACCTTGTAACCTTGCTTTCCTTTTTCGACTTCGTCATAAGCCTCCTTGATTCATTTTTCCAGGGAATAGTCTGAGGCCTTCCCTAGGTAAAATTGTTGAGGGTCAGGTCCCTTCATGCTTAATCCTGTAATCTGGTGGATCAGTGTCGGATCCACAGTAATCCTCTGGTCAATACACATGTATCCTCCATGATAGCACGATAAGAGGAGTTTAGTGCAATCCTTAACCTCCTGGTGATGACTAAAATGGAGAATCTTCATCACATTTAGTACAGTGGACTGCGCCAGTCCCTTAATCCATGGATGGGAGACGAGGCGAGGCTTCTTCCCAATTGACTTCGTCAAGTATCGGTGGGGTGCTATCATAGAATAGTTCTTTCTATATCCTAGGTTGAATTCGATGTTCTTCAGCAGCGGGATCTGTCCTATCTAGATCTCGACTACGCGTATTCCTTTCAGAATGTACGTGGTGAAAAAGGTGTACTCATTGTCTCATGAAATTTTTTCATGGTTAACTACACTAGCCAAAGGTTGAATGTACTCTGGTAGGATCAAAGGGATCTTCTTTGCATTAGCTAGATCTCCACTATGCTTACTTCGTTGCTCAGTCGCGGGGCTGGCACGGCCAGAACGTCGTTTCGTCGAACGGGAAGCCTGCAGTCCCCTAGATAACTGTATGTCGGCCATTATCTTCTTGAGGACCTCCTCGACA
The DNA here is from genome assembly GCA_900067695.1 of Picea abies. Taxonomy (NCBI): domain Eukaryota; kingdom Viridiplantae; phylum Streptophyta; class Pinopsida; order Pinales; family Pinaceae; genus Picea; species Picea abies. Next base: position 8,880 of record CBVK0100286976.1, read on the forward strand.
TACTTCTCTAATTCAAGAGGTTCACCTGACATTCTCACTATTAAACAGATAAGTCGGGGTAGGCAAACGGATAAGCGGGGTAGACAAATGGATAGCGATGTCTAGTTTCTGATAACACAACTCGACACACAATCAATTCTCTATTAGCTCAGTTAATCACGGGTGGCAAAAAGTGGTCTTGGCATAGCGTCTGATGGGTTAAATAAGTGGGGCCTTGTAATGGATTCTTCCAACGGGCAGGAATGCTTTCATCAATAAGAATCTGTCTGTTATGGCGTGGTCTCAACATCCCAAAAGTGGTCCATCCGGACATAAATGTGTTTTATAACCATTATGGAGTGTCGTTCTAATGGTCAGGGTGCCTCCAATGGTCATGTAGCTTTTCCAGGGTGAAGTCCCATTCTACACGGTCCTGTTGTTCAAGCAAAGTTCAAATCCTATGAACCTGCCTCCTTCGAGGTTCCAGTCTGTGAAGTCTTCCATCTGGTCTCTGTAGCTTCCTGTAGCTTTTCCATGTTAGCTTTCTTTTTAGTGAGTTTCCTTTCCTTCTTTCCTGTGATCTGACTCTCTCTAAATGTTTCTAGATTCCTCTTTCCATTCTTATTCTTATCTTCTCCTAGCCTAGTGACTTTGCATTGTTGATGTGCTCTTAAAGGGTCTGAAGTTAATATCCCTTCTCTTAATACTTCCTGGGTGTATATACTTATTTCTTGCATGGATAGGTCCTTCAAACCTTCTTGCATTCTTTCAAACTTGATAGCTAATTCCCTTGCCTTTTGTCCCTCCTGCGTTGTTACTTTGTTCTGTTACTTCGACTTATCCTCTTGTTCTTCTATTAGTCGGTCTATTTTTCTATCTATAAAATCCCTTTGTTCTTGATTTTTCTTTTCTATGGCCCCTTCCTCTATTTTTTTTCTTATCTGACCTCTCTCAATCCAAGTCTTTCCTAAAAAAGGTGGGAAAGGGGCATTGTTCTTAACAAACTTAATGACTTCAAATTCCTCTTCAGTCGATGTTCCATGGATAATAATAGGAACATTAGTAACTCTTCCACATAAATTTATCATCTTACCCTTAAACAAGTTTATCCTTCCCAATGAAGGTACCACAGCAGGCTTTCCCAAAATTTCCCAAGTGTCTTCTGTCATAATATTCACTTATGTTTCTTCATCCAAGACACAGTCTATGTCAAAGTCTTTTATTCTTGCACTTATGCATTGTTTTACTTTCAGGATCTCTAGTAAACTGACATCTTTGTGAACATCCATCATTTCTTCAACTGTAATAACATAGTATGATCTTTCTCTGATTCTTTCTCTTTATGATTCTCTTACATGCTCTTAGTCTCTTGACTTCCTTCATAGTTTTCTTGTCTCATGTTCATTCTTTCAACTTTAGCAATCATCCTTAGACAATCCTCAACCTCATGACCAATATTTTTACAACAAAGACAAATAGGACTAGGATATTCCTTAGCAAGATGTCTCGATCTTCTGCAGTTATAACAAAATGTCAATCATGTTTTCCTCTTGTATGTTCCCCAACCTCTTCTGTACTGTGAACTAGGATCATAGTGTTGGACCTACTATCTGCAAAAATTCTTTCTAGGTTCCTGCATCCACTTATTAGTCCAAAAAATCTTTCTATGCATAGGAATAACATATCTTTCTTTATTTCCATTAAATTTATTCAAATCAACTCTTTCTTCTAACTATGCCCTAGGCTTCATACTAGGACAGACTCTATTAAACATACCTAAATTCATGCTTTCGAAACAAAAATTTTCACTTATCTCACTCTTATCAAAGCACAAAGCTTTACCTTTCTTCGGATCTTACCCCTTTTCTTCAGATCAGATTTCTTTCTTAGCACAAAGCTTCGCAAGTCAAGTAGAGTATTGTGCACTTCAGCAACAGATCTATGCACAGAACTTCTCTTTTCTTTACTTCAGTTCCCAACTATCATAGTTTCAGGTCCCGAAAACGGAACCATTTGTTGGCACAAGGGCAGACCCAGGGTTCAACGCTTCAACAACGCACCAAAAAAACCCTAACTACCGGCCCTTTCAACAACACCTGTGAAGCAGGCAAAGTCTCACCCAAGGTAGAAGCAAGGGGGGTTATAAGACGTAGATGTCTGTAACCAAGATGGGACACAGATCTGTGATAACAACACTTCACAGAGTATTCTAGCAACACTTAGAAGGTGATATGCTTTAATTTATTAGCTTTAATAACATCGCAGAACATACCCTAATAGAGATCGACGTAGTAACAACAAAGGTTAAGCACTTCAACCACTTAGCACATAGCATTAGGTTAGATCTAGCATTCATCCATATTTAAGACAAGTAAGCACTAAGCAACAACATATCTACCTATCATACATAATAATCAAAGCATTGAGAATAAAAAATACAACACAAAGCCAACCAAAGACACAAGATATACGTGGTTCAACCCAGTGTGGGGATACATCCACCAACTACTTCGTCTTATTTATTATTCTTCAATCTCTTATATTCATTTTCTCCTATGCACCAAGCCATAGAGCCAAGCTTCGCACCATATAGGAGATATGTGCACTGAGCACCAGATCCTCCTTCCAAAACCCGGTCAAGGCACAAAGACAACTTCTCTAGCGAGCACAGAGCCTTCACACATACCACCTTGTTGCACAAAGAAATTCAAAACTATTTTCACTTAGCTACCAAGAATTCTCTACTTCTAGCATACATTCTTACTTATTTATATTTTTACAATCCCTTACAATAAGGCCTAGTCATGGGTAAACCCCGTGGCCCAACATCCCATAACCCATTACAAAAACCCTAGAGACCCCTTGTTGGGTCCACATAGACTGAAAAATAAGTGAGATCCGCGATCTCAACTCTGCCTAGGTGCTCCATCTTCAACCAGCCCGTCGAAGTCCAAAAGAGGTCAAACCCAACCAAGGTTTTCTCAAAACTTGGTCGAGGGCCAACACCTTCAATGTTGACCAATATGTTTCCCCACGAAACAAATGCATTTTCATGATCTCTCACTAATTCTGGGAGTCAGTAGGGGCATATTCAGAGTACCCCTCCACTTTATGGAAAATCATCAAATGTCTACATTATTAGATCATATTCCTATCTGTAGACTCGAGCACAAAATTACGATAATCCTGAATCTGGGTCAAAGAGTAAGGAACCCTATGAGTCACAAGGGCCTCTTCATATTTAAAATCCTTTTGTGAGTGATGTTATGCCTCGCATACCAAAAAGTTTGTTTAAGAGGGTGTCGCATAATCCAAATACTAGGGCTACTCAAAATTATTCCATCGTCAAAGATTTAGCCCAGTCGCCTTGTGCGATGTCCGCTCTTGAGGTACTCCAAAGATACCCAGTGCAACAAAGTACATTGTTTTATGTTATTAGGGCTATAGATGCTTCTAGCTCATATCTCATCACATTTGATCTTTCTAATGTCAAAAATCACCTCCCTTATCACATCGCTTTTCAGATCCAAGTGGTGTATTCCATGAAGACCATCTTCAAGACTGTTATTGATGAGGGAGAATCAACATGTGTGATGTTTCTTTCTTTTTGGAAATCTATCGGCTCTCCAAAGATTGCTTCGTCTCCTACTCTTTTGACTGCATTTGATGGTTTTTCCTTTTGGCCCCATGGGATACTTTCATCCTTCCCCATGTAGTTGGGAGGAAAAACCGTGTACATTGAGGTAAAAGTAGTCCACACTCTGATCAATTACAATTTGTTGTTAGGTCGCAGTTGGACTTATAGCATGATTGTTTTCGTATCTATGGTTTTCCAATTTATTTGTTTTCCTCATGAAGGAAAAATAGTGACGATCAACCAATTGCCTTTTAGTCATACAGATTCAGTTATGCACACGTCATCTAATGTCCTATTAACAGATGGATCTCAAAAGGTGACCGAAAGTATTTGCGTTGGGATGTATTATTCATTGATGGAAACTTTTAATATCCAAGCACCAATATCATATATTAGCTCCACTTTGGCTAGCTCAAGCCTATCAGTTTGACTGGTTCCCATGTCCCAAGTGCACCATTTTAAAATGACGTATTTTGAGGATCCTTGGATTTTTCCATCCCCGTATGATTTGGTAGAAGGGATCAATCATGTAGAAATAGTGATTCCTTTTTCCGCAATAGACATTTCTTATCAGGCCATCCAAAGGGCCACTGTAGACTCATATCCATTGCACATTTGGGCAACTAACTCTTCTCATTCTCCTTATTTTCTTGATATGATACTTCCTTATGATGAGGCTATTATAGAGGCAATGACAGGTCTGAATCGGCCCTGGGAGGATTTACATCATCGATCATATTTCATTCTAGAGATGGATCGTATGGAAAGAGGAGAGTTCCATGTCCACATGAACGAAAATGTCGATAGGAACGTGAACCCTTTAGTGAAGTATGGTGTTTATGTTAAAGAGAACAAGGAGAATATTTCACAAATCATACCTATTAACATATCCAATGACCCCAAGGTCGTGAAAAAAGTGTTTATTTGTGTTGATTGTTCTCCCAAAGAGATTTGTAGTTATACCGCTTTCTTTAAGGAATCTTGCAATGTTTTTGCTTGGTCATATGAGGAGATGTCATGTATAGACCCCTGAATCATCAAACATGAAATAAAGACTTATCCTAATGATAATATTTTTCAAAAAAAATTATTGACGGTCAACCCTAGGAAAGCAGTCGCCATAAAGGCTACAGTAGAGAAAATCCTTAAAGTAGGTTTCATCTATCTGGTTCCTCTTACTGAATGGGTATCGAGCCATGTTCTGGTTGATAAAAAGCAAGGAATCATCTGTGTATGTATGTATTTTAGATATTTGAATAAGGCTTGTCCAAAGGAAAACTTCTTGACATCGTTTATTGATCAAATTATCGATGAGTGTGTGGGCAGTGAGATGTTCTCCTTTATGGACAGATTCTTTAGCAAAAATAGATCCAAATTAAACTCGAGTATCAACATAAAACTACATTTATTTTTCCTTGGGGAACATTTGCATACCGGAAAATTCCTTTTGGTCATAAAAACGTTGGGCTACATTCTAACGGGCCATGACCTTTGCCTTCCATGACGTGAAACACATTATTGAGGCATATTTGGAATATCTAGATGCTCATTCTCCTTGTAGATATTATCATCTAAATCACCTCCACCTTGTGTTCTAGAGATGTCATTATTATCGCATCCGGTTGAATCCAAACAAATGTATTTTTTGTGTTACTTCAGGGAATCTTCTTAAAAAAAAAAAATTCAAACAAAGGGATCACGGTGGACCCTTTAAAGGTTGAGGCAATAGTCAAGTTTCCTCCCTCGCACACTTTCCGTCAACTTTAGAGTCTCCAAGGAAAATTGAATGTCTTTCTTCATTTCACCGCTAACTATGCTGAGATCACTAAGGGTTTCATGAGTTTTCTGAAAAAGGGGGTCGCTTTCGAATTGGATACTTACACACAAAGATCTTTCGATGCATTGAAAAATGATTTAATGTCTACCACTCTCCTTAGTCCGATCGATTTTACCCGTGAGTTCTTGTTATACCTGGCGGCATCTAAATCGATAGTAGGTATGTTTTTGGTGCAAGAAGATGATGCACTTGTCGAGCACGTCATTTATTACCAGAGTCGCAGTTTGGTTGATTTTGAGTTGTGATATTTGCATGTTGAGAAACAGGCTTTGGTAGTTGTTCATGTTGTCTAGAGACTCTTGAATTACATTCTCCTCTGTAAAAATATTGTTATTGCAAATGTCAATCATTTCTAGTATGTCTTGACTCATCATATCATCGGCAGAAAATTCAACAAATGGATTGTGATTTTGAAAGAATTTTACTTAGACTCTACGTCAGCAAAGTCCAAAAAGTCGCTTGTTTTTGCAGAATTAATGTCGAGATTTCCTAGGGAAGATAAGGAGGAACTTTTTGAAGATTCCTTTACAGATGAATACATCTTCCTGATATATTCTAATCATCCTTGGTATGGAGACATCCTTATATCTCTCCAAAATTTAAATTTCTCCCCACATTATTCGAGAGATGAGTGATGATTCATTCACCATCAAGCAAAAAACTGTCTCATCATCAGTGACACCTTATATCACCGAGGTGTAGACTCAATTTTCCATTGTTGTTTGGCTCATGAAGAATTTAATTCCATCTTAAACGATTCTCATAGTGTAGCATGTGGAGCCCATCTCTTTGGGTTTGAAACAACAAAAACAATCTTGCGTGCTAGATATTATTGGCCAATGATCTTGAAAGATTGTATGGAGGCAGTCAAAAAATGTCATCAATGTCAAGTTTTTACTTGTCAAATGCACGCACATCCATTATTTCCAGTCATCATTGTCAACCCTTTTACTAAGTGGGAAGTTGATTTTATGACATGCCACCCACCTTCAACTAGGGGGCATCATTACATCATTATGGTCATTGATTATCTACAAAGTGGGCAGAGGTCATGCCTACTTTTACAAGCAATGGTGAGACTATTTCACTTTTCATATTCAATCAGGTGATTACCCGGTTCAACGTTTCGAAAGAGAATTATCATTGACCATGGAAGTGACTTCCAAAACAAAATGGTGTTGTAGATCACATCAAAAATTGGTTTTAGGCAGGAGAATGTGTCTCCATATTACCCGCAGGTGAATGGGAAAGTTGAGGGAGTTAATAAATCTCTCAAGACCATTCTCCATCATACCATCAATGTGAGTAATTCTAATTGGCATATCATTTTTTATCAAAATTTATGGGCATATCGAACCATGATTAAGACTATTACTAGATTTTTGTCATTCCAAATCGTTCATGGGTTGGAGGCAGTCTTACCAATTGAATGTGAAATAACTTCACTTAGCATCGCCATAGATCTTCTACCTAACACTTCCAAGTTAGAAACATGCCTTGTTCACATGGAACATATTGACGAGCAATGTCGTGATGCTACCACTACGAATGAGGCACATCAAAATTGAGTTAAGAGTCAATACGATAAGTTTGTGAACCCAAGGATATTCTCTGAAGGTGACCTTGTTTTGGTCTATGACCGGGACAAACCCACCTTGGGGGACGGAAATTTCAATCTGTTGTGGCATGGCCCTTACATTATGAGACGTGCCCCTTGAAAATGAGCCTATGAGTTGGAGTATTTTGAAGGGAATGTGCTTTCAGAGCCTATAAATGGGCTCTATCTTAAGAAGTATTGTGCTTGAGAATTTACGCTCAGGAGTTACCTTTGTAATAACTGTACATTGTTGTATTTAGTATTACTATATATCTCTTTTTGTATTAGTGGTGTTTGTGGTGCTTCTTCTTGGTTGGAAGATGTCATGATATTCTTTGGTTTTCGTAGGGTTCACTGATGGCACTAGCCATCACACTCATAATCTTTCTTTCATCCCTTGGGTAATCTATTCGCCCACAAGCCAATTCGTCATTTATGGGGGCGCTTTTCTTGGCCCATCTACTAATAATGTGGTTGAGTACAATGTTGTTATTGAACTACTTCATGACACCATTGCATATGGAATTATATCCTTAGAAGTTCGTATGGACGCTTAGTTGGTAGTGTCTCAGCTAAATGGAAAACTTTGTATTCATGAACCTATGCTACATCATCGTTTCCTTCGGGTATGTTTGTTGGAGCGTCATTTTGATTATCTCACTTATATTCAAGTTCCAATAATTTGTAATTCATTATCTGATGTAATTTCTAATATTTTTTGGATTGGCACTTATATCATTCACATTAATAAGAAGCACAAAAATAATACATCTACATAATAGAATCATTGGCACATTACGTTTAAGGGAAAAATAATCACATGTATATATATCGTCATCAATGTTCATTAAGTACAAATTGTGAATAATGTTCCAAAATAGGATTTTATCCTTGATTTCCCATCTCCAAGGACCGATAATACAAAAAATATTAACATCTCCTCATCATCATCCTGAGGGGCTAGCTCTTCCCTCTGCATGTCTCTTGTAGCATACCACAGCATTGGCTAGATGTCGAAAGAGCATCTAGAAATCCTCCTTTCCCTATATTCTCTAAGCAACATCCCCTTTAATCTGTAAACCCCTTTTCCATAGCTTCTTTCTCCTTTTATATGACTATAGGGTGTCTCCTTATCCCTATACAAGTCATTGAGATAAGTCTTTATCAGTTGATTTGATTCTTGAAGATTCTCGAAGGAAACCAAATAGTTAGCTTCAAGACGGTGCCTAAGGAGGGACAAGGTTGTAACTTACCTTTTCCACTTGCTGGTAATAAAAGATGTTGCTTTCCCCCATATTTTTCTTCATTGTACATTTATATTTATGATTACTTTGAATATGAAATTTAATATGTACATGTTTATGATCGTATAACTACTTTCGACACAACCCTAGTTTTGTATTCGTCTTCTAGGTTGGTTCCAGAGAAGATCAGGAGTTCTTCGATGAATTGGAGTAGGGATTGACATCAAACGTGAGAACAAGGTGCACCTTCATTTTTCCTCTATGTTAGCACATAAAATTGTAGGGGTGTCAAAAACACTTTGGTTTTTGTTTTTGAGTCATAGAGTTTTATAGGTCTTAGGTTTTGTGTCTTTTTGTTGGAATAACTCAAATTTTTTATTTGAATAAGCAAAGTTATGTTTAGCCTTGTTTTAGAGTCTTCATGTCATAATATTAGTCATCATGACAAGGTTAAATGGTCCTTATGAGTCACACTCTTGATCTTAAAATCATCACCCTGACATGTCATGCCTCCAAGTTGTACACAAGTTTTCATTTGTCACCATCCAACCGTTTAGATGTCAAGTCAAAGTTAGATGTATTTGCTGCCAACTCACCAGGAGAGCTCACAGCATACTCATGAGTACCCCAAGCATTCATTTTTCATAATTGTAGTTAAAAAATGTGTCAAAGGGGATTTTATTATTTTCAACACCTTCATTTAACCAAATTTTCGGGGATTATGTCACAGATCTAACAGTCTCCTTGAAGTGTGTGATTTGAGTTCAAATATGGCGCCACAGACTAGTGTTACAAACCCTTTGTTCCAAAATTGTTGAATCCCTCATCTTTTGCATCCATTTGAAACTCATTCTTAACCTATAGAATGAGACCCCTATCAAACAGGAGGAATATGGTTAATCATTTGTAGAACCAAGCTTAAATTCCATACATTTTTGGTGTCGTTGTTGGGGACGAAGTTGAAAATATTCCCTAGGAGAATGACATTGATTAGATCCAGATTTAGATGGTGAACTGAAGTCGGACATGTACATAATGCATACTCTTTCACCTTGCGACTCCACAATGTAAGACTCCATTGGAGAAAAAATCATGCTAACAGAAAAATGAAAGCATAGAAGCGAAAAACCAAGTATCATATCATTAGCTTTCTCCATGAAATTGTGTTCTTCTTCATCAACTCGTTCGTGTCTTTCCCTTTGCATGTAAAGAGGATCATACTATGTTTTGTTTATTCAAATGATTGTAAGCCTACAAATGCATATTCCTCACTGAGTAATGAATATTTGTCATGTTCATGGACTACTGACCTTGATTTAATCCCATCATGTGAACCTATTGATAAAGTTGAGGTCTATGTTTCAATTTCTCCTGAAGTTGACTCATATTGTAAACTTGTGTATTACAAAGTTGATATACCTTATGAGGTCCCTGTTTAACCTTGTAATCAGCCAATTGACTTGCGTATTCAGCCTACTGAAGCTCAATTAACAATCAAATAATTTGTTAAAACTCTCAAGCTCCCTCCTATATTAAATGCTTACCCTCCCATGTTTTTGAATACCTTCATGTGTTCAAAGGAAATGCTAATATTGCAGCTAAAAAGAACATGGAAGCTTTTGATGATTTCGTTGATAATTTTGAAATCATGCATGAGGATGTTATCATGAGATTATTTTCCAAATCCTTGGTCGGGGATGCTTCTTTGTGTTTTAGAAATCCGAGGGATTTCTCTATTTGTTCATGGACTATTTTTCATCGTGTATTCCTGAGATATTGGGGTGAAAAAAAATGTGTTAATCAATGTATATCTGAGTTTTATGCAGTGAAGAAGAGGAGAAATGAGATTGTCACCCAATTCAACTGGATATTCCACATCTTCTATCTTAGCATTCCTAATTAGATTTGACCATCTAAATTTGTTGCCAAGCTATTTTATATTGCAGCTCATCTTCATCCTATTTTGGTTTTATTCCTCAGAGAGAGAAAGTATTCATATTTAGATAAAGTGTATATAGATGCAGAGGAGATTGAAAACAACCTTCAAGTTTGTGGAAAACTCTCAGATCAATTCTGGGTTGAATATTTGCATGTACATGGACAGGAGGATGTTTATGAACAGAAATCATATTTAGGACAACTTTCTGCATCGTTTTCAGATTTCAAATCTTTTTCAGTTGATCTTAGAAGGATCCTTTTAAACCCTACTATGAAATCATCACATGATAATTTTAATGAAGAAGAGGTGGCTTCTCCCAAATGCTTTATTGTTCATACTACAAATCAACATCTCTTAGTTGTTCATGATGATATCCAAGGTTATATGTTCTTGAATTTTGGTCAAGAGCATTCACTGCAAGTAGAAATCCAACAAGCAGATATGATGGTTCAAGTACAGGATGCAGTATTACCAACCGAAGATACTCAGATATCATCTTGTTTTCAACTGAATCATGAGGAGGATCATAGTTTTATTCATGTTGTGGATTTAGCACAATGGCATTTTTGTCCTTTGGATCGGCTAAAATGTCTTGTCATGTGTTTTATGATCAAATAACAGATTTGATGGAGTCCTTATCTTCCAAAACTTCAAAGGTTATAGATTTTGGTATGCTACATGTATGCAATAGTAGGTATCAACTATTCATTGGATTTTTATTATACCTACTGTTTTCCTTTTACATTTTCAGCAACGTATATCTGAGTAGGTCAAGCAATTTGTTGCTCGAACGATTCTTTTGGAAATTTGTATATACATGAACTAATCAATTGAGCTGGATAGAAGTAGGAAAGTATATAAATATGAGCGCATTTTCGAGTATTTTTTTTTTCAGTTTGGTGTTGTTTGTAGAAGAATAACAACAATAAAACTCCATAGCCCAATGGAGACATTAGTGGCTTCAATATTTTTCAGTTTTTGGTTTGGATAAAGTTGAAGGGATGTTCTCAGTATCAGGCACAGGTCTACATGTTCTTGGAAACTCACAGGGAGCATGCCATGCCCTATGGAGCCAATGTTAGCACATGAAATAGTCATGTGTATTTTCTTCCAACCCACCATGAAAGTTCACAGCATATTTATGAGTAACTCATGCACTCATCTTTCATTATTGCAGCTAAGAAACATGTCAAGGGGAATTTTATGGTTTCCTATGCCTTCATTTAATTAGATTTTCAAGGATTTTGTGACGGAATTTCTAACAGTTTCCTTTAAGTTTGTTATTTCATTTTGAACTTAGCACTGCAAACTAACGCTGCCAACTATTCAAACTCATTTGCTGCCAACTTTCAAATCCATTTCTATAGCGCCCTAAATTATGCTCACCAGTCTAGACTATTATATTGACCTCACTTTATCTTTTCCTCTACAAATAAGCCACCTATCCCACTAAATATGTCATCAATGTGAACTGGTTTCTTTGACTTTGCATCACTAGCATGCTTGGACTCACTAGCACTACAAACTAGTAGTTTATGACAGTTTGTAAGCATTAGCACACATCAAAGGATTGTTTTGATCATAACTTTTGAATTCCAATCCGGGTTCCTCTGAAATTTGGTGTGGAGGAAAAACATGATGTTTTTTACTTGCTCAAAAAAACTCATCCTGACCCATTTCGTATTTTTGGAGAAAAGATAAAACCATAACCTAGAGGAAAGTTCACAGCGCATGTTGTCAAAGGTGTTGTGAATTCTAATAGTATGACAAATTCGAGCTATGGGAAGGTGGTCAGTTGTCAGGGAAGGTTCGAATGGTATCCTAGGAGTTATTTGGACATGAGGAACATGTGTTCCATCTATAGATCAAGAAGCATAACCTGTTTCAAAAGGAATTTATCACAATAGACAAGATCCAAAAAATAGGAATTTGTTACATTTTTGTGGGAATCTTTTGTAACAAGACTCCTAAATGGAGGATGATCATATGTAGCTCCTTGGTTTCAACATCCTTAGGGTAGATATATATCATTCACTATATATGAAAGGGATTTTGATAAGGAAAGGGTTGGATTCAAGATCCAAGAGAGGGGAGAGCTAGAGGAGCAGTTTAGTTGCTCATTTGTAAGCTTGAGGGCCTGTTTGTAATGACATTTTGTGCCATTAAAGATTCATGAGAGTTGTTATCATATTGTCTTATTTTTTTTCTCATTTCTTTTTTATCTTCTTGCTTGAACATATTGCAAGTTTTGAGTATCATAGTTTCCATTGATTGATGAATTCATGAACAACAGAGGATTTGTTGTAGCTTGCCCATTAAATCATTGTTTATTGTTTAAGAAATATTTAACATGTTTGCAGAAAGGATCTTTGTACAATGGACGTTCTTCCTTTTTCCATATTCACCATGCTTCTATTCATCATTATATATTCCCTTTATCTAGTATACTATTTGAATACCTGTGATTTGTAGGATGTTATGACTCCATGCCCAATGGAATGCCTCTGCAGAGAGTTTGTTGCCCTCTCCCTTTCTTTCCCAATATTGTTGATCCACCTACTCAAAGCATTCAATCCATTTATATTCTAATGGGTATTAGGATTACACCTACAACAGTCTAGGTGTGACTTCTAGTGAGATCGGAAGAG
>CBVK0100286977.1:0-21759 GCA_900067695.1 Picea abies
GGTCAAGCTTCTTACAGGCACATAGCATCAAAATCCTACTCCGCAGAAGACATGATATCTACGCGCACTCCTCTAGATCCTCCTTCTTCTCGAGCTAGGGTATGACACCAAGCCTTCCTAAAATCACTTGCACTTAGCTTTGCAAGTCTTACACAATATGCAAAAAGCACTTACAACTGTTGATCACGTAGATCCAACATCTATCACTTAGCATTCCATCACATAGATGTCTCACACATATCTATATCTATCTTTACATCACCTAGATATCTATATATACATTACAAAAGTGGGCCTAAGCATGGGTAAAGCCATGGGCCAACATCCCATACCCGTTACATAATCCCATAACCCAAAAAGTGGCCTAGATCTCATGATCTCTGCTTCATCTTGCACTCCGCCTTTGACAGCCTGTCAAAGTCCCAAAAATGGTCAATCATGACCAAGTATCTTCAAAACTTGGTCAAGGGCCAACATGCCCCCAACACTCACATGTGAATCGTCCAGAGTCACTCTGGTCTGACTATTTATGCTTCGAATGCCTCGATATTGGCTCGATCTACTTTTACTTGTTGTTGTGCTACAGTCTCTTGTTCAACAAATTCTTGGATGACTACATCATTGACAGGTCCTTCTAGGCATTGTTCAGTTGTAGTGACAACCTATTCCAGTTCTGTTCCTCTGCCTTCTACTTCTGCAAACAATTGGTAAGCCTTGTCATGTACAGGTTGGAGCCTTTGAGTTACTTCCATAACTTTTCTTTGTATAGCATGGATCTATTGTTAGGTTGTGTGCTTCTCTTGAAATCGCTACATTCTTTCCACAGCTGATAGGAGCTTCAACTGCGCTTGTAGTGTCTCTGCTTGTTGCTTTGCTTCCTAGAGCTGTGACTCCACTGTCTTTAATTATATATTCTCAACAAGTTTTTCATATGTCAAGGCACTATGGGAACTCAGCTGCTTTCATTCCATAGCAAGCAATTTTAGTCTCTCAACTGCATTGTGAGTAGTTGCTTCTCTTTGGTCCCTTACATCTTGCGGTGTTTCAGGTATAGTGCATAGTTCCAAGTTTGCTATGCATTGTTGTAGCTGTTGGATGGATTTTGTGAGTTGTTCTACTTGTTTTGTAGCTTGGTCTTCTACCTTGATTTCTAAGACTATCACAGAGTGAAGTGCTATGTTGACCGCTTCCTTCACTTCAAGTTTCTCTGTGAGCAACTGTTCCTTTCCTTGTTGTATCTGTTCTTTTTCTTCATCGAGCTTCACTTGGAGAGAAATCTTTTCCTGTTCTACAGCATTTCATTTCTTTATAAGTACGCCTTGCACTTGCTTCAAGGCCTGGGTGGCATGTTCTTTGTTTTCTTGTGCTAGTCAAAGGCGAGCTTCGACTATATCAGCTATTCGGTGGAGTTGGGCTGGCTCATCTCCCAACTCTGGTTCTCTTGATGGAAAGGGCACAATGGAGACTGTGCTTCTAGACTGAAGGGCCTACTGTACCCCTTGGAGCTCGACCTCAATTCTATTTTACATCTCCTCCTGCTTAGCTTCTTGTTTCTCGGCTATTTCAAGTGAAGCATCATTCAGGGTTTCTATGAGGAAATCAAAATCATGAGGAGTGAGTGTAGTCTGCATCTTGGTCATGATGGATTTCGATTTCTTTCAGGAAGAAGGTTTCAGAGGCAAACCCTTCCTCTTGTTCAGGGGATCAACCTCATCTCCTTTCTTATGTTCGACTTCTTTTTCATCTAGCTCTTCTCCATCACCTCCTTTCTCTGGTGATATGGAAGCAGTCTTCACAGATGCCCTGTCTATTTCTTGGACCTCTTCGGTCTTCTTTGTTCTATTGGGTCTAGGTGTATCATGCAATGTTTTTGGGTTGTCTATGTTGGATATATCTGCAAGGTCTGCTGGAATAAGGAGGTCCGCTAATCAATCCTTAGTGATCTCTTCCAGGTCCTCCTCCATCAGCTTTTAGTAGGACTGAAGTTGTTGCTTATGTTCGTCGGTGCACATTGTAATATAAATGAAATGTCAATTTGCGTTGAACTTCATCAAAGGCCTGAACCGGTGTAGAGTGTTCAGAGTCATGTAAGGCTAGACTGTATGGCCATCTTCAGTTGATTGTAGTAGGTATGAAAAACAGCATTTGACTACCACTATTTATTCATGTCGCTTGAATACCACAGTGTACTGAACTTTGTGGCCAACGGTTCAAATGGATCAATGTCAGGGAAGGTCGCACCTTCCGGCATCTCCCAGGCAACGAATGTAATCAGGATCAAAAGCCAACTAAAATGGAATTTGTAACCTTTATCTTGCACTTCTCTACAGCCAAGTTCCAACTGGTTCACCAAGTACTTCACCTAGTTCATTTGTAATCCTTCTACACACTTCCCTGCGAGGTCAACTACAAAGCCATTGACTTGGGTAGGTCGGTTCTTTCTTACTAACTTCCCTGCAATTAGCTGACAGGTGAGGTATATTGTGACACTATGGATAGAAGCTACCTTATAGCCTCACATCCCCTTCTCGACATCTCCGTAGGTCTCCTTTATCATCTGTGCTAGAGCACGATCCATGGATTTTTCTGGGTAAAACTCCCATGGATCAGGTCCTTGCATACTCAACCCTATGATCTGATTGATCAGCATCGGATCAACTATTATACAGCGGTTTAGCCACAAATAGCCGCCATGGTAACAAGAAAGAAACATCTTGACATAGGCATTGACTTCCTGGTGTCTACCAAAGTGTGGAATCTTCATGACATTGAGTAGGGTGGACTACGCGAGGATCAACGTCCACTACTAGGGGATTATCTTAGAATTCTTTCACTTCATCTTGGTCAGGTATTTATACGGGGTGAGCATGTTATAAACCTTTCAATATCCGAGGTTGAAGTCGCTGAACTTCAACGCTGCGATCTTGTCCTGGTCTGTTCGAACTACATGTATCCCCTTTGGGAGGTACGCCATAACCAGGGTGTACTCAAAATCTCTGGGCACGCTGTCTCGATTCACTGCACCACTTAGAGGTGGAATATAGGCGGGTAATATGGTCAGGATCAATTTGGCATTTGCTAAGTCATCTCTGTGTTTCGTTCTCTTTTCATCTGATGGTCGAGATGGTCTAGTTGCACGAGCAGTTGACGAAGACACTTGCACTATTCTTGTGGATGAAGCTTGGACCCCTATAGATAATCCTCTCTCCGACATGACTCTTTCAGTCATCAGGTCGAGGAGTACTTCTGTCATAGATTCTTCAACTGCGTTGAGCTCCTCGTACATACGCACTCAGGATTAATGATATCGAGTTCAAGATTAACTTGTACAATGCAATGAAACAGACGACAGGAGTGTGATTATCACTGTGCAAAATCTAATTAGTCTGTGAGCTCAAACTCTTGGTTAGCAAAACTTTTCTCGGTGCATGGCACGGCGAGATAAATAGGTAATTTGGAAATGGGTCTCTTGCAACGGGTATGAGGCCTTCATTAACTCTGTTCGGTCTGTTATGGTGTGGTCTAACAATCTGGTGGTGAACCATAAATGCCTTTCTATCCATTCGGAGGGTCAGCCTAACGATTATACTGTTCCCAATGGCTATATTGCTTCGCCATGGCGAAGTGCCATGTGACGTTGTTCTGATATCTCGATGAAGCTCCAATTCTGCAAATTTTCCTTCTACGAGGTTCCTTCTAGATCTTTATGCAACTTTTCAATCTTAGCTCTCTTCTTACTTAGTTTTCTATCCTTCTTTCCAATGAGATTCGTCTCGGTATTCCTTTTTCTATTATGATTCTTATCTTCTTTTGACACACTGACTTCACGCTGTTGAGATTCTTTCATAGGATTCAAGGGTAATACTTCTTCTTTATCTCGGATAGGTATTTTAGTCTTCTATGTGTCCTCTAGTGTTCTTGCAACTTCGACATCTATGTCGTTGTTGTTAAATAGCTGCGATCTGTTCTCATGTTCTTAAATCAAGTGTGTGATCCTTCTAGTTATAAAATCTTTTAATTCTTGCTTCTTCTATTCTAAGACGTTTTCTTCTTCCTTTTGTCTAGCCTGATCTTTGTCAATCCAAGGTTTTCCTAGTAAGATGGTAAATGGGGCGCTGTCCTTAGTAAATTTAATAATCTCAAAGTCTTCTTCTGTCGAAGTTCCATTGGCATTCATAGATATCTGTGTGAGCTTTCCACATAGGTTTATCATCTTTCCTATGAATAATCCTATGCCTCCTAATGAAGGAATCATAGAAGGCTTCCCTAAAAGTTCCCAAGTTCTTTCTATCATAACATTCACCTGTGTTTCCTCATCCAGGACACAGTCAACGTCGAAGTCTCCTATTCTTACTTCAACGCATTCTTTTTCTTTGAAGATCTTTGATAATCTGACATGTCAGTGGTCATTCAGGGTTTCGTGCATCTGTAGCAATACTTTCTCTGATTCTTTCTGGGATTATTCCATAACTTTAGTTTCTAGATCTACCTTAGGGTTTTCTTGTCCTGTGTTCATTCCTTCAAGCTTAGCAATCATTATAGGGAATCCAATACTTCATGGTCCATAGCTTCACAACAAAGACAACTAGGTCTTCTCCCAAGGCATTCCTTAGCAAGATGTCCTAGTATTTTGCAACTGTAACAGAGGGTTAATCCTCTCTTTCTTTTAAATGATCTCCAGCTTCTCCTGTACTGTGCGCTGGGATCATAGTAGCTAATCTGCAACAAATTCTTTCTAGGATCCTGCATCTATTTGTTAGTCCAACTAGTCTTTCTATGCATAGGTATAACATATCTTTCACTATTCTTATTAGATCTACTCATATCAAACCTTTTTTCATTTACCAATACCCTAGTTTTCAAGCTAGGATAGAATCTATCAAACATACCTAGATCCATACTGTTAAAGAAAAAAATTTCACTTATCTTACTTCTATAGAGAACAAATCTTTCATATCTAAAACTTTTCACTATTATTACCTTTATCAGAGCACAGAGTTTGCATTTCTTACCTCTTTTATTCATATATTACCTCTTTTCTTGGAATAGAGATTTCATAGGTCAAGTAGAATGATGCGCACTAGGGCAACAGATCTATGCACAGAGTTTTCATAGTTTCAGGTCGAATCTTTGCACAAAGCTTCTTCTTTCTCAGTTCCCAGCAATCCTAGTTTCAGGTTGAATCTTTGCACAAAGCTTCTTCTTTCTCAGTTCCCAGCAATCACAGTTTCAGGTTGAATCTTTGCAAAAATCTTCTTCTTTCTCAGTTCCCAGCAATCACAGTTTTAGGTCCTGACAACAGAACCATTTGTTGGCATAGGGGCAGACCAAGGATTCAACGCTACAACAATGCACTAACAAAACCCTAACTATTGTCCCTTTTGGAAACACCTGTGAAGAAAATGAAGTCTCGCCCGAGGTAGAGGCAGGTGTGGTTGCAGGACTCCAGTGTCTGCAACCTTAGCTGGGACACAGATATGTGATTGTAATACTTAACAGAGCACTTAGCACCGACCATTCATCAATACTTAACCAATATCTACTCCGTAGATAAAACATAGCATCACAACATTCATTTAGATCTAACTTATCTAAGCACTTAGCATTAGATCTAGAAGATTCAAGCACTAAGCATATTCACATAAGTCAGATCTAGCATCCAGATTCATCATAAGCACAAAGCATAAACAGATCTATCTATCTATCTATCTATCTATATCAAGAACTTAGCAGATAACACATAAATACACCAACACATCACACAAAGTAAAGCAACACAACATATATGTGGTTCACCCCCACCTTGGGGCTACGTCCACCAACTCTTCTTCTTTATTATCTTCGGTCAAGCTTCTTACAGGCACATAGTATCAAAATCCTACTCTACAGAAGATAGGAGATCTGCACGCACTCCACCAGATCCTTCTTGTTCTCGAGCTAGGGTACGACACCAAGCCTTCCTACAATGAATTTCACTTAGCTTTGCAAGTCTTACAGAATATGCACAAAGCACTTACAACTATTGATCACATAGATTCCTCACACATATATATATCTATCTTTACATCGCCTAGATATCTATATATACATTACAAAAGTGAGCCTAAGCATGGGTAAACCCATGGGATGACATCCCATACTTGTTACATAATCCCATAACCCAAAAAGGACCCAAAAAGGGGTCGAGATCCCACGATCTCTGCTTCATCTTGCGCTCCCCCTTCGACAACTTTTCAAAGTCCAAAAAATGGTCAATCATGACCAAGTATCTTCAAAACTTGGTCAAGGGCCAACACAATGTGTATGATTTTATGTGATGATGAATTAAATTATCAATGGTTAATGTTTATGTAGTGCTTGAAGGTTAAAATTATTGAAATAACTCTATACTAATTCACCCCCCCCTCTTAGTATTCTTTAATTTTCTAACAATTGGTATCAAAGCAGGTTCCTTCAGGAACATTCTAACCACTGGAAGGAAGATCATGGATAAGAAAGGAGAATTTACCAAAAATGGAACACTATTGTTTCATGGGAAAAATTATTCTTTTTGGAGCATAAGAATGAGAGCGTTTTTGCAGGAACATGAATTTGATGTTTAGCAAGTTGTAGTAAATGGATACACTACACCATCTTCTCTCCCAACAAATAATGTTGGGAAATATCTCAGTGAATACAATTCAAAATCTATAAATGCCATTCAAAGTGGTATAACAAGTTTAGAATTTGTTAAGGTTATGCATTATGATTTTGCAAAGGAAATCTGGGACAAGCTCAAGAATGTTTATGAAGGAGATGCTAAATTCAAAGGGGCCAAGATTCATACTTATAGAGGACAATTTGAACATATGAGAATGAAGGAAGATGAAGATATTGCAGCTTATTCTCTCTAGGTTGATGAAATTGTGAATATTATAAGAGGACTGGGAGAAAAGATTGAAAATTCAGTTATTGTGCAAAAGATATTGAGATATCTCCCAATGAGATTTAAACCTAAAATCTCAACTCTATAAGAAACACAAGATCTAGCTACATTGAGCATGGATGAATTACATGGAATACTTACAACATATGAAATGAGAAAAGAACATGAAAATCCATCCAGAAGGGAAGCAACTTTCAAAGCCTCCAATAAGACAAGAAAGAACAAGCCAAGGTCAAAACCCTACTCCAACAATAGTGATGATTCATAAAATGAAGAAGAAGCCAACTTTATGAAAAACCTGAACAGAGGAACCGAAAAGTAAAAAGGTAAGCTTCCTTTCAAATGCTTTAATTGTGGTAAAGTTGGTCATTTTTCTTCCAAATGTCCTTATGCAAGGGGTTCTGATAGTGATGAAGAAGAAGTTCCTAAGAAAGAAAAGAAATATCAAAAAAGAAACAAGGAAATAAGTAAAGGAATATTTTTGAAAAAGAAAAACCTCTTTTCAAAGGATGATAGTTCATCATCCGATGAAGATGATGATAGTGACAATGACTCAAGAAGAGTACTCCTCATGGAATTAGAGACTCAAGAGGAAAATACTGAAAATAATGAAGGATACTATGAAGAAGAAGGAGAAGTGAATCTTGAGGTATAATTGACCAGTGCCTTAAGTGATCTAAGAATAACAAGGAAGAACAACAAGTCTCTCAAAGAAGAGTTAAATAAACTGAAGGAAGATTTTGAAAACCCTAGCAAAAATTCTGAAGAAGCAAAGCATACTATCATAGATCTAAGGATTTAGTTGGAAGAAGCCAAAGTGATTGAAGACACACTCAAGAGACAACTGGAATAAAAGAAGAAAATAACAAAGAAACTGGAAGCTGAAATAGTCTCACTAAGAAAGGAACTACATAAGAAGGACATCCAACTAAATTTTGGCAATATCACCAAAATACTATATGAAATAATCTGCAATAACAAAAAAATTATCTGAAAAGTCTGGACTTGGATACAAAAAAAATAATACTGATGAGGGTTCAAGTTCTATGATGACAAGAAATGAAGCAGAGAAAAAACGTTATGCAGATACTATCAAGGGTTCCATCAAGAAAGAATAATGCAAGCCTCTAAAGGAGGATATACAGAAACCAGAAATAGAGAAGAACAAAGAAGAAGATCATGCATTCAGAGGAACATGGAATCAACAATCAACAATGAAGAACACCCAAGATGAAGATCATGATTTCAGAAGAACAACACCAACTAGAAGACCACCCACACCTAGGTACCAAAATATTTTTCTTCGCTTGTGTTATTCTTGCAATAATTTTGGGCACAAAGCCATAAATTGTAGAGTCTATGAAAAGATCAGAAACACCTAGAACATAAGTAGCTATGAAAATCCAAAGAATCATTATGAAGGAAATTATCCTAGAAAGCCTCGTGAGGCATATGACATAAATTATAGTAGTTTAGGTGCGATGGGTTATGAAATTGAATGCTACAAATGTAACAATTTTGGACACATAGCTATAAATTGTAGAAGTGATTTGATAGTTTCATCAAGGGAAACTAGTCATGTTCCTTTCAATCATATAGGGGAACAACAAAGAACTTGGAAAATGAAGAAATAAGATTTGAAGGTTGGGGAATGTGGTTTTTCCTTACAAGCCCAAAATAGAAGAAGCCATTGGTATATTGACAGTGGATGCTCAAAGAATACGACAGGAGAAAAAGAATATTTGTAACATTAAAGAAATAAAAAGAGGGGTTTGTCACATTTGGCAATGATAACTCAGCCAAAATTATAGGAAAATGCACAATCAATCTTGGAAAAAAATATGTTGTGGTATAAAATGTCTTACTTGTTGAAAATATGACGCATAATTTGCTAAGTTTGATCCAAATGTGTGATCAGGGACACACACTTATATTCAATTCAAAATAATGTGAAATAAGGAAAGAAGGATCAGGAAGACTAGTGGCAATGGTGACAAGAAAGCCAAACAATGTATACATCTTGGATGAGATCGAAGAAGAAAAATGTTCTTTAGGAAAATAAGATTAAAGTTGGATTTGGCATAGGATAATGGGATATATACACTTTGATAATATTTTCAATATGAACAAGAATCAATTTTTAAGACAAATTCCATAAATTACAAAGCCAACGAATACTATGTGCAAGCACCGTCAACATGGAAAACAAACAAAAGTTGAATTCAAGACAAAGGAATGCTCTACAATAAAACCATTGGAAATTGTACACACTGATTTATGTGGGCCCATGAGAAAAAAAGGACTAGATGGTGAATATACGTCATGCTACTCATTGATGACTACACCAAAATCACCTGGGTTTGCTTCCTCAAGAAAAATCATAAGCTTTCGATTGTTTCAGTATATTCAAGGAACTAGTTGAAAATGAAACTAATTTGAAAATCAAATGCTTAATATTAGATAATGGAGGTGAGTTTACTTCAAATGAATTCATGGAATTCTGTGAAGAACAAGGAATAAAAAGAAAATTCTCAACAGCTAGAACACCTCAGAAAAATGGAGTTGTTGAAAGGAAAAACATAATTGTA
Organism: Picea abies; assembly: GCA_900067695.1. NCBI lineage: Eukaryota > Viridiplantae > Streptophyta > Pinopsida > Pinales > Pinaceae > Picea > Picea abies. Next base: position 9,514 of record CBVK0100286977.1, read on the forward strand.
CAAGAAATGGCTAGAACCATGCTGAATTACTCCAAGCTAAGTGATATCTTTTGGGTACAAGCAATGCATACAACCGTTCATATCTTGAATAGAGGATTGATCAAAAGTAATAGTGATAAGACTCCATATGAGTTATGGAAAGGAAGATCGACCAATGTCAAGCACTTTAGAGTGTTTGGAAGCAAGTGTTACATAGAAAGGGAAGACAAGAAGATTGGAAAATTTGAATCTCGGGCGGATGAAGGAATATTTGTTGGGTACTCATGAAAAATAAAAGAATATAAGTACTACAATCTAAGACTCAAAAAGATAGTGGAAAGCATCAATGTAAAAGTTGATGAAACATAATTGTTGAAGACTAGGAAGGAAACTAGACTTTCAATCATCCTTGAAGAACATGAAAATGAATAACTAAAGCAAGAAGAAGAGGAAGAAGAAGAACAACAAAAACAACAAGAGAAGCAGCATGAAGCAGAACAAGAAGAAAAAAAACAACAAGATTTTTAGACACCTTCTAGGACACCTAACAACCAAGTTCAAAAGAATCATCCACCATAACAAATATGATGCAGGAGCATTAGTCCTCCAATTCAAATATGAAATGTTTAGTTAGACCTCTAGGCCTTGACATTAGCCCAAGGAGGGGCCATTGTAAAATATCATGTACAAAGTACTTTATTTTCTAGTGAAGATAGATAGGGAATATGTTTAGTGGTTAGGTGTCAATGAGTAATGAGTCATGTAACCTATCCTTGAATTGGAGGGATGACTTGAGTCTAGCAGTTAGATGAGTCATAGAATATGTGAATGTAGTTTTCTAAGAATAGAAATTAGTGGCTGAATTATAGGACATTAGTTGAGGAGTTGGATAAGCTCTAACTTGTAAAGAATTAATGAGGGAGTCTCGAGTAAGAGAGGAGGATCTTGGTGTAAGAACTGAGTGAGGAGTCTAGAGTGAGGAAGAAGGGCTATTGAAAGAGTATCAGGCCATAAACAGAGTAGCTTAGGGATTTTCAAATCATGCATGTATCCTTTCATAAAGCCTTATCTTATTCTTTATAGCTTCAAGAGTATAAGCCTTAACATTAGTGATTAAGTTCACATTAATTGGTTACTCTACATCCTTGGATCTTCAAATATTTAGGAGCACCTTCTATTGTTAGTAGAGAAAGAGAGTTAATTTGCGAAAATTTTTATCATAAAGTTCACCAAAAATTATAGGGTTTGATTTTTTAATTGCATAGAGAGTAATTAGAATCATCTATAACCCATCGAATGTGAACCATCTATAACCATTTATACATAATTAGTCATCGAAGGTGAACACCTACTTTTCTATGAGGACAAGGGTTAAAACCACAACTTAAGTTAGGTTGCACACAACAATCATGTGGTTCACAATGTTTAATCACGACATGGTGATAAGCGCTTGTAAATAAAAACTCAAATATGAAAAATAATAATAATATAGAAATATGTTGCAACTTATTACAATTTATGTAATTGGAGAGATTAAGAATTAGAAAATATATTAGAAAAAAAAAAGACAAAAAAAAAATCAACAACAAAGTAATAAAAGTTACTTTAATTGTATAATTATATATTTGTTATAAATTCATTACAAAGGAGATTGTGGAACTATATCATTATAGTTCTCACTATGAAAACAATTTTGTTAAGATAAATCACTCCAAAAATATGTGAATAATGTACAACATTACATCATTCAAATTCTATGCATGGATGCCACACCCTTGAAAAAACAAATCATTTATGAAATTATAAAAGATATTATTTAATTTAAATTATGAGAATGAATGTCTCATGGAAGGCAGGTAGAAGCCACGATATCTTTTATGGTCGGTAATAAGTAGTACCTATTTCTATATATAGAAAAACATTATTATCTTTTTTCTTTCACGCATCATAATTACAAAATAAAATTTTGTTATAATGTTTCATTAACTATTTTCAAATTAAATTATACACATAAAAAAATCAATATTTTGAATACTTTTTGAACAAACTATGATTTTATTAAGTTAAGAAAATATAAACACGTCATTAAACAATCGAACACACACTATGGTATTAGTTATTGCATGGGATGCTTAAAACATTAAAATTTTCAAAATTTTCGTGACCTCCTCACTTTTCTATAACATAGATGAATGGATTGAACATGAAGAAGTGCAATGATTGAAATGATGTGAAAGTGTGCTCAAACATTTCCAAAATTATAACTCATTTTAAATTCAATTAATGAGGCCTTTCTTCAATCGTTGGCACACCTATTGAAGCGCTCCTCACCTCATTGCAATTTTGGACAGTGATGAATAGTGATGGATATTTAGTGACTCCAACAACATTATTCTTGTATTTTGGGATAATCATTTACAAATAGAAATTAGCAAAGTAGGTGTTTATCAAAATATTGGATGTTTATTTACACAATTATTAATATTACTAATATGTTTGAGGTTCTTGTAAGTTTCGATGTCAGAATACATCTTATCTGAATCATTAAAATCATTCAATGTTAATCTTATCAGACTCATTGTAGTCAACAAAATGATTCCATGAGTCTACTTCAGTTTACACGGGGTTGAAACGACCATAAAAGGCAATCACAATTTGCATACACGTATATTTTTATGCATAGCTATGGTGGCTTCATGGCCTTCTTGATGGCTCCAAGATACCCTAGACTGGTCTTCTTGAACATGAAGGACGTTCTCTTCAACAAGAATATTGCAAACTTCATATGGCATGGCGTGTAATACCCCTAGGATGAACCCCAAGCTGTAAATGTACATATGCTTCGTAGGCTAGTGAGCCAGGATGTTTTGGGCCAGAGTGCCTTGTTATTATTTAGGACAGAGAGTCAGATGCTAAAAGGCCAGTGAACCTATCTTTGTAATATGTAATCACTCATATTATTAATAAAATACATCGCTCCTACAGACCAAATCAGAAAAAAGAGTATGGGGGGCTAGAACTCCACTAGAGGGAAAGGGGGATTAAGTCAAGGAAATATTGTATTAATATTTCCTAAACTATAAATCATGAGATATCTTATCCTAAGCTCCTAAGGTGGGGAACGAGTCACCAAGTGGGATTAAGTCTAACTCATAAGGTGACAAGTGCAAAGTTAAGAGCAAGCAAATAAATCTGGGGAATTAGTGTAATTCCAAGACTCTTTCCAATCATTCATCCATCATTCACTCTGAACATTGGTACACCCTACCATCACCATTTCCACACCTGTATTGGGAAGATTTGGGAAAAGTTGTCGGTAACAAGCAAAACTTGGATCTTTGGAGCTGAAGAAGCAGGTTGTCAGGCCCGTGAGCAGTCTCTTAGGTGAGGGGACTGTTGAGAATTGTTTCCTAGTGAGTTGGGAAATAGTTACAAAGATCTGAGACTTTATTTTCGTCCTGTTGTTGAAGCCCTAAAAGGGAAGTGGGATAGTCGAAGGACTATTGAGCAGAGAAGGGATACACTTCCTAGGGTGGGACATGCATGTGGGAAATGAGAGGTTGTAGGCTAGTTGCAACAATTGGCACCTTAACTTGATATTTACCATGTTGGATAGACCTTAGTAGGACTTAGGAAACCTTCCCCGACAGAGTTTCTAGCCTCAGCTCAGGGGTGACCTACAGATGAGAGTTTATGAGCAACAGAGTCTATGTCTGGGAGGAATGTATGAGGTCTTCATGCAGTTGGTGATTTACCATTAAAATATAAGTGTCTTTCTATGTGTTTACATGTTTAAATATACTATGTGTATTATTCTATTGAGTAATGTATATATATTTATGTCAATTATGTATGCTTAAATGTATATGTTTATGCATGAATTTGTATACTAATTGCATTGCATATGTTGTATTTATATGCAAGGCATGTTATGTTATTTAAAAAGTATCATAGCTAAGAATAGGGGTAACAAGACTCAACAAGGTGGTTGGGTACGTTATAAAGTTGTAAGAGGCAGAAATTTAAAGAAATTCGAAAATGCAATTGTGACAGAAAATGAAATTTTGTGTGGCGTGGTCTAGCTTGGGGCTGAGGATGTTACAATGTGGTATCAAAGCCACAAGTTCAATATTGATCCTACATGGGCTAGCTAGTAGAACAATGGAGATACAAGTTGTAGAAATTTAAATTTCAAAGAATGTCTCTAATGTGTTAGACAAAAGTATTCCTATGAAATTCAGAAAGAATTCGTTGAGAATTTGAGAAATTTATCACAGGGGATTAAAATTCCCCAATTTTAAATCTCTCATTGGGCATTTCTGACCTATAATTGAGTGAAATTTGGAAATTGTAGAGCTCCTATGGAAAAATTGGGCAAAAGCCCCAATTCTACAGTGGAAATTTATGGAAAATTTAATGAAGAAGACTCGAATTTCATGTACAAAGGTCGAATCGACGTTTTCAGGGATGAAATTGGTCGTATTAAGCTTGGTTTCAGAACTATAATGGCAGTCGAACAAAGAATTTTGAATTTTGGCATTTAAAAAAAATTGGAAAAGTTGGGTACTTTTTCGTGCAGTGGCATCAACATGACGTGGAGGCCATGTGTCAGCTGACATGTAGAAGGATGACATGTACTACCACGGAGGCAGGTACACAGTGGAAGTGGTGGTAGGTGGCAGGTGATTAGGAGCCACGGTGGCAGTGTGCTTGCATGTCCTGCACAACCTTGACTCAGGACCCGCGGTGAGAGTTCAAAAATTGACTAAGTAAAGGAATGGATTGGTCAGATGGAGAGGGTCGGGAGCATATGAAGAAATAAGTAAATGAGCATGAACCTGCAGAATCGCGGTGAAGTTTTGAAATTTAACTAAGTAGCAAGACATCGCAGAGCGTGGTGAGATCACGAAATTTGACTAAGTGTTAAAACTTTGCAGGTGTGAAGAGTATGGTGGAGAAGAAGTGTGACATTCTACGAAGCATGATAGATCTCGAGAATTGTCTAAGTATAAAGACACCATGAATCACAGTGAAATATCAATATTTGACTAAGTATAATGGATCAGTTGGATGGATGGATCATGATGAGAGTCAAAATATTTGGGAAAGTAGTTCATACCCGTCAGTGAAATGTAAGCAAAAAATTGTCTATGTGTGGAAACATACAAGGGAGGATTTGTGAGAGACTTAACACATTAGTGGGTCAATATGGGTGAAAAATAAAGGCAATGGAACACGAGAGTGCATTTCATAGGTCATGGGAAAGTAACAAGAATAAAAGATTGGGTTATGAACCCGTGGTAAAACTTACGAAATTTCTAAGTATGGGTGAAATATTTTGATGGTTGAGATTAAGTCTAAAGGGATGATTGGACAGTCATTGAGCATTGAAGCTATGTTGCATGGGATATTGGATATCCTTCCTGGATGATACTTCCTTCCTTTCCCACGGCATCAAAAACTTTCTGCTGAAGACTCAAAATTGAGCATGATAACAGTCATGGAAAGGTCGTGGGCAAAAGAGTCCATGTATTCACCCGAAAATGTAAATGGAATATTAAGATTCACAAGAAATCAGAAACAATATTTCTAGTGCATTTAAAGAGCAGAATGATGCATAAAGTGATGTATTTTTTAAATTATTAAGCCTAACAAATCCTATTGTCTGCACATTTTGCAGAACTAAGAGCAAAATTAGAAACAAGCAGAAATCAATAGAGAGGTTAGAGACCAGAGATATGGAAGATGCACAAAGAACTTAAAACTATGAAGATAAAGTCATAGGATTTGGTATGAGCATGGGTAATGCAGGAACAAAATCCAATGGGCATGGAGAAGGAAAAGAGGAGAGAATGAATTTAGTGGAGACTATAAAGAATTTGCAAATAGATGTACAAAGTTATAAGGTTGATAATCACATACTTATAAAATCCAAAGAGTAGCAAGATGGCTTCAACATCAATATCTTGCATAGCTTAGATAGAATAGAGAGGAAAATGGATAAGGAGACAGAATAAAGAAAGTCAAGGAGTCATAGATCTCATGCCAAAAAGGAAGAATCAAGAAGTGTTGGTAGACATCATCGTCACTCACCAAGGCACTCAACTAGAGGGGCATACAACAATCCAAGTATATCACCTATTAAAAATCATAAGAGGAGGCCTGGGGTGGATGAACTACAAGGAGAAATGACTAAGATTAAACCTCCTCTATTTGATGCTGAGCATAAGAAAGATGAATGTGCAAATACTTGGTTGTTGGGGATGAGGAAATACTTCTAGTTGCATAATTATTCCTCACAGGAAAAAGGAAGAATTTCCATTTACTAGCTGAAAGGAAAAGCATCAATGTGGTGGGACTAGCTTGTGTACAACACATTTATGAGAAGCAAATCACTTGGAAGCAGTTCAAGAAGTACTTCCAGAAGAAATACTTGACCAAGCATTATTATGATAGGAAGATGAAGGAGTTATTTGAACTCAATCTTGGGAGTATGACTATGGATGAGTGTGAAAGGAGATTTTTAGAATTGCTAAAGTATGTTGACTTCATCAAAGATGAACATGTCAAGAGTCAAAGGTTTTTGAGTGGGATTCCATGAATATTTAGTGACAAGATATAGTATGATGATCCCAAGAATTCAGATAAAGTAATAAGGAGGGCCAAGTGCATCTATTATCATCATAGAGGAAAACCAAACTTTCACAAGGCTTGGGAAGATAAGAAGAAGCGTAAGATGGAGTAGAGGAAGAAGGAGAACAAGTCACCATTCTTCATAAATATTTCTCAAGGGCAGCCAATTCAAAATGAGACCAAAATGTCAGAAACATTAGGAAAAAGACCAAGGTAGTATCCTATGAAATGTTGGGGTTGTGAGTGAGATCACATGTACAGACATTTCCCTCATAGAGGTGAAAAATTGAGGATTGTTCACAATGTACATTAGGTTGACACAGTTGACAATATGGGAAGAAACATATCAAGGATCTATGCATCCCTGGATAACAAGCAAGTTGAATTTCAATCTCACATGATTGAAGTGGAAGGTAAGATTAATGACCAACCCATTTCTATTTTGATTGATTCATGAGCTAGTCATAGTTATATAGATCCTAAGATGGTGGAAATATTTCATTTTCCAAGAAGAAAACCTAGGAAATCTTGATTGGTACATCTAGCCACCGGAGCTAAAAGAAGAATTAATGAGATGCTTAAGGAGTGTCCAATGGACGTGAATGGACTGAGCACAAAGGAATATTTGAATATCATACCTTTGGGTTCATATATTGTTTAATTGGTATGGATTGATTGGAAAAGCATCATGTTGTCCTAGACTATTATAACAAAGCATTTACTTGCTTGTATGAGGAAGGGAACTTGAGGGAAGTTCAAGGTATTCCAAGGGAAGTAACTATCAGAGAAGTTTCATCCTTACAGCTAAAGAAACGCTTTAGGAAAGGATGTTAGATCTTTTCAGTGCATATGGATGAGGCACCTAAGGACAAATTTCCAAGCATTGAAGACTATGCATTCTTGAAAGAGTTCGAGGATGTATCTAGAGAGATACCAGGGTTGCCACCGAAAAGAGATATTGATTTCTCTATTAATTTGATGCATGGAGCAGCCCCTGTATCCAAGACTCCTTATAGGATGAGCACGCCAGAGCTGAAGGAATCACAATGCAGCTTGAGGAGATTTTTAAAAAGGGGTATATATGCCCAAGTGTGTCACCTTGGGCTGCCCCAGTATTATGTATTAAGAAGAAATATGGTACCTTGAGGTTATGCATTGACTTCAAGAAACTGAATAAGGTGAATGTGAAGAACAATTATCCTTTGCCAAGGATTGATGATCTTTTTTATCAGTTGAAATATGAAAATATATTCTCTAAGATTGACCTCAGGTCAAGCTACCATCAGGTGAGAATCAAAGAAGAAGATATCAAAAAGACTTCTTTTAGGACGAGATATGGCCATTATGAGTTTATAGTGGTTCCTTTTGGGTTGTCAAATGCACCCACTGTCTTTATGTGTTTGATGAATGGTATTTTCAAAAATTACTTGGATAAGTTTTTCATTGTATTCTAGAATGACATTCTTATATACTCTGAGTATGAAAAAGAACATGAGCAACACTCAAGGATGGTGCTATAAGTATTGAGGGAGAATCAGTTGTATGTGAAATTGAGAAAATGATCATTTTATCAGAGAAAGATACATTATTTGGGCCAAATCATTTCAGGGGAAGGGATAGTTGTGGATCCAAAGAAGATAAGATCCATTGAGGGATGGACAATACCAAAGAATGTCTTAGAGGTGAGATCTTTCATGGGACTTGTAGGATACCATAGAAGATTTATTGGAGGCTTTTCAAAGATCGCTCACCCAATCACTTATTTGCAAAAGAAGGGTGTGATATTTGAATGGACTGGTGATTGTAAAAGAAGTTGTCAGTATTTGAAGAACTTATTTACAAGCACACCAATATTAAGGATTGTTGACCCAAAGAAAGATTTCATTGTGTCCATTGATGCATGCAAGGAAGGATTTGGTGGAGTTCTTAGTCAAAATGGGCATGTGATATGCGACGAATCAAGGAAGTTAAAAGAACAAGAGAGACACTACACCACTCATGATTTAGAATTGGCAGCCATATTGCATGCTTTGAAGATGTGGAGGCACTACCTCATGGGAAAAAGATTTGCGCTGAGGAAAGACCATAGTGGTCTAAAATATTTATTTGGACAACTGACTTTGAATGCTAGAAAAAGTAGATGGTTGGAACTCCTTGGTGAATACAACTTTGAGATAAAGCATATCAAAGGAAAAGAGAACAAGGTGGTCGATGCAATCAGTAGGAGGGTGCATGCGATGCAGGCTAAAACCATTAGCATGTACAAATATGATTTGAAAGACAAAATTTTAGAAGCTGCAAAATTAAATCAATATTATATGGAAACAAAAGAAAAATTACAACAAGGTAATAATTAGCAGAAAGTACAAGATTATGAGAAAAAGGAGGATGGAATCCTCATGTACAGGGGTAGAGTTTATGTGCCTAATTCTCAGGAGTTGAGAAATATGGTGCTGAAAGAGATGCATAATGTTCCTTATGTTGGGCATCCAGGTTACCATAAAAATATTGTAGCTGCCAAGAGCCAATATTTCTAGCCAAGTATGAAGAAAGAGGTGGTTGATTATTTATCCAGATGTCTTGAATGTCAGAAAGTAAAGGTTGGGAACAAACATCCAGCTAGTTTTCTACAACCATTTACAATTCTTGAGTGGAAATGGGAAGTTGTAACAATTGATTTTATCACTAAGATGCCCAAAACAGTGAAGAAGCATGACTCCATCATGGTGGTGGTGGATAATGTAACATCCCCAGCGCCCAACTAGGCTATGCCACGTATAAATTTTTGAACTGTATGCAAATTAAAACATATACACATAGAAACTCTTGTGGAACTTTATATATATAACTTAAAATAGACCAATACATTCTGCAAATGCACAGATTCATACATAATAATAATAAAAATACGCATGCAACAAACACAAGAATAACCCATAAAAATAAACACATAAATAATAATGTTGCAAATAAATTAACACACAATTGACACTTATCTTGGTAAAAATATCACCAACTATGTGCAGACCTTCCACGAACCTCCCAGCCTCAGACCACACTGCTCATCACTCTCAGTAGTGGGTCACCCCTGAGCTGGGACTAAACTTCACCTAGGTAAAGGGATTTCCTAACCAGGCTGATGTATCTCAGACAACATGAAATAATCCATCACAGGTGCCAACTCAAACTAACATCCTACAGTCCCTCATTTTCCACATGCCTGTCCCACCCCAGGAAGTGTGCCCCTTCTCTGCTCAACAATCCCTCAGCTGCCCCACTTCCTTTTCGAGCTTCAACAACAGGTCGGACAGGAAGTCACAGAGCCTTGTAGTTGCAGTTTAGCACCTTCAGGAATCAATTCCCAACAATTCTCTCACCTAGAGAGATTGTTCACAGGCCTGAAAACCCGCCTCTTCAGTCCCCCATGGGCCTAACAACCCGCTTCTTCAATCCAACTCCCAAGCTAAATAGGTATAGGTGCGAGTACTGGTACGGGTAGGGGTATGAGTACAGGTACAGTGATAGAACAGAAAGGTACATAGGACAGCTGAATGAGTGAGTGAATGATGATGGAAGGAATGAATGAATGGGAAAATGAACTAAGTCCAAACTATAAGTATGCATGTTCCTAACATGACACTTGCCATGTTGAGAGCTACTCTAGTCCACTTGTCCCCATCCTTAGAACTTAGGATAAAATAATTATCCATACTTTACGCTTTAAGGAATATTAATATAATATTCCTTTTTGGCTTAAGCTCCCTAGCTTAGCCCTTTGTCCTTAACTTTTAGCCCCCACCTTTCCCTAACTAGTGGAGTTTAGTCCCCCATACTCTATTATCATGGTTGATCTACACGCAACGATGTATTATATTAATGATGAGACATATACAAAAGTATGCTCACTGGCCTTTAATATCTAGGCTCTCTAGCTTAATTCAAAACATAAGCCTCCTAGCTTATAATAACTGGCTCACCAGCCTATAAAACACAACATATACACAAAGGCTCACTGGCCTCAAAATCGCGCACACATAAGTTTGTTGCGTGCGGTATCTTGGAATGTGCACACTTCATCATTTTAGTGCACAGTACATGTGCACACTATACCATGGAAGGTGCATACAAAAATGATATCAAAACAACTCACCAACTTAAGTACATTTGCATTTACATTTATAGTTGGGGTTTGACCTAGGGGTATTACAGATAAGCTCACTAAAACTACTCATTTTATTCCATTGAAGCTAACTCACAAAGAAACTAACATTGCAGATATCTATTTGAGGGAAATTTCCAGGCTGCATGGTGTGCCTAAGGCAATTATTTCTAACAGAGATCCCAAGTTTACATCAGACTTTTGGAAGGGATTATTCAAAATATTTGGGACAAATTTGAACTTTATCACAACCTATCATCCTGAGTTGGATGGGAAAATAGAGAGAGTCAATCAAGTGATTGAAAATATGCTAAGGATGTATGTGATGGATAAAACATCAAAATGGGAAGATTACCTACACTTAGTTGAGTTTTCTTATAATAATGGGTATCATGAATCTTTGAAGATGATCCCATTCGAAGCATTATATGTCAGAAAGTGCAATACACTAGTGAGTTGGGACAACCTAGTAGATAGAGCAATGGTTGGGCCAGAGTTTCTCATGGAAATGGAGGAGAAAATGGTGAAGATAAATAAAAAATTAAAGGCTTCCCAAGACAAGCGGAAAATTTATGAAGATAAGGGTAGAAATCACAGAGAGTTTCAAGTGGGTGACCATGGGTTCTTAAAAGTGAATTCCAAGAGAAGTTCCCTAAAATTGGGGAACTCTTCAAAGCTTGCAGCAAGATATTGTGGAACCTTTGAAATCTTGCATAGGATTTATCATGTTGCATACATGCTTGCACTTCCTACATCTATGTGCATTCATAATGTTTTCCATGTGTCTTTGCTTAAAAAGTATGTACCTGATGCTAATCATATAATTGATTGGAATGTGATTCAGGTGGAGCAAGAAGGATACTTTCGAGTTCAATCGATGTGCACATTGGATCGAAAAGTCAAGTTTCTCTGGAATCGATCCATAGGACAGGTAAAGGTTCAGTGGACCTATTACAGTCTTGAAGATGCAACTTGGGAGCATGAAGATGTTATGCGAGAAGAGTACCCACATCGTTTTGAAGATTTTTGAAGAATTTTGAATGTACATTTGAATATAATGCACTGAGGATATGTTGGCAGCCAATTCAATTTTTTCTATTGTCTTATAAGCTGCCTACACCTCTGTCTTCTGATCTTCAAATTTTCGTCGCATTTTGTAAATAGACGATATTTTCATTTCTTGCGACACTTGCAAATTGTTCTACATTTAGTTTTCACGACTGTAAGCGTGAAAACTCCTCCATCGTTACTTGAACTGTCATAATCTTTTTATTGATGTTTTGATTGGCACTTACCTTTGGTTTATCGTTATGTGGCTGAAAGGATTTTCGAACTATGATCATTGGACATTTTTTGGATTGCATGACTTGATTAAGTTTGTGAGGCATTGAGCATATGGATTTATACATTTTATGACTAGCTTGATCATTGATTTTATAAAATGCATAGGGGTTTGGATTAAGTTTTTATATGTA
>CBVK0100286978.1:0-21757 GCA_900067695.1 Picea abies
CCGATCTCACTTCCACCATTAATAGAAAATGACAGTTTTTCCTGTTTCAAATTTTTGTGTAATGGGTGCTGTGTTATGAATGTCATTTACATGTTTGTGAATTGTAGATGAATGTTAGAAATCATCTGCAGGGATAGATAAACAATTTTCTATCCGAGAGTGTGTTGAGTTAATTCTGGTTCTCTAGGCTAATTGCAAGGAGTGCACGACAGAGGGAGGAAAATCTGTGAGCCGACACAAGGAGTGCATGTATGAACTCAGTGGAGTCAGAAGAGAGATTGCCACTAGGGCATACCAGATTAATTCACAGACTCAGGGAGAAATTTCAAGGTGGCTAGGTACCTTGGAAAGAAAGACTGTGTGGGAGAAATCATAGCTCAAAGTTACTAAACACATTGAAATATGCTTCCAGGAGGGCCTAAAGCTAGTGTGAGTGTGAATAGAAGCAATAATGTCGAAAGCATTGGAGGATCCCATGATTACTAAACATTATGGTGAAGGAAGGCTTTGCAAGAAGTGCATCGACAAAGGAAAGGATATGCCTTAAAATTTTTCGTAAGGCTAAGGGAGAAGCCGTCGAAGAACTGAGCCAAGTGTAAGGAGTGTGCCTAAGGTGTTGTAAGTTCACCTTACAAGCTCAGGAATAATATTGAGAGACTACCAGGAGGGAAAAGGAAGAAGTCCACTCAAGGACACAAGGGAACTAAGAACCTTGGAGGTTTTCAAGACGAGCAAAGTTGCATAAGAGTCTGTGTAAAGTTATATAAGGAGTGCAGGAGAAGTTCGAGAAAAACATAAGTCTTGAAAGGGGAATTTATGCTAAGTGTGCAAAGGAAGTCGAGAACTTGTCGAAGTCCTGGAGACAGTGAAATCGCCCGTCGAGGAGGAGACAGGTGGCAGAAGATCAAAACGTCTGGGAGAAGGAACTTTGGAAGATCTGTCGGGAGAAGATAGAGATCATCGCGAAGCCGAGTGATGCAAGGTAATTCTGGACCATTGGATCTGGAAGGGTACGTGGCAGAGATCCATGAATTTTGGGAAGAGTTGAAGAGAGAATACTCGAGTTGAGGGCTCGCGAAGTTCGAACTCGTGATTTGATCACAACCGTTGATTACGAGAGGAACGAGGACCGTATATTGGTCCCAAAGTATTCATCGATTCAAAAAGTGAGAATCAGGAAGGAGGAGTAAGTAGTTCACGAAATTTTCGAAGCACATGATCGTGAAGGGAGCTAGCCCATGGTCACAAACCGTGGTCACATCAAGGAAGGAGTATAGCATAGAGAGCTAGTATTGTCGACGTTAAACGTTTGAGAGTGCTAAGGAGAGGGTCCGTGGGTGCCATAGAAATGACGCCTGAAGAAAAGAAAAGGCCTGTGGTAGAGTGTTTAGGTTCCAGGAGGAATCTAAGGAGTCTCTCTAACTTATCTTTTTCAAACAATCCTAGACCAGAAGGTCACACAGCCCCGAAGGAGAAGGGGTGGGGCCTGCGTCAAATGGTCACTTGCCTCTTCAAGGGGGAAACCTCCAGAAGAGCATATATATGTTACAATAATATCCAAGACAATATTTCTCATACCCTCTACTTCTATTTATACTAAATCTATCTATCCAAAAGAACAATCTAGAGGAATATCCTTCTAGAAGCGGAAGTTTCTATTAGGTATTCTTACATTTGACTTATTATTCCTTATTGCCAGGCCTTATTAATATTGGAATTTATGAAATGGAATTATATTATTCTACCTACATGAGGGGTTAGGGAGGTTAGGTCCCTAACATTCCCTCCCCCTTGAAGAACAACCTTGTCCTTAAGGCTTTAGATGAGGGAATTGTTGTAGAATGGTGGACGACTCCCAGGTGGAATCTTCTGGAGGTGTATCTTTCCATTGGACTAGAACTTCCTAGATGGTGCATTGATGGAGACGACGCTCTCTCTGGGCCAAGACTGCTTGTGGATGCAACCATATGGAACCTTCTTCATCCAACTCAGGGAGACTAGTTTAAGTTTGACACTTAGTTCCAATCACCTTCTTTAAGTAGGAAACATGAAAAACAAAATGGAGCTTCAACTGATTGGGTAGAGCTAACTGATAGGCCACCAATCCCACATGCTTGAGCACTATATAAGGACCATAAAATTTGGGCACAAGTTTATGACAATGTTGAGATTTGAGTGAAGTCTTCTTATAAGGTTGTAGTCGAAGAAATACCTAGTCCCCTTCAACAAAATGGCATTAAGAACGACCTTGATCAGCTTGTTGCTTCATGCGATTATGAGCCATGACCAAATTGTCTTTGAGGGCATGAAGAATATCCTCGCAGAATGTAAGATTTGTGTTAACCTCCTGAACCTTTGGGACCCCTGACATATAGGAGAGAATTGATGGGGGTTTTTGGCCATAGATTGCTTCAAAAGGAGTCATGTGAGTAGTTGTATGATAATATGTGTTGTACCACCATTCAACTAGGGGTAACCATTGAGCCCACCGATTTTTCCACTTAGATGTAAAACACCTAAAATATGTTTCCAAATACTTGTTGACAACTTTTGTATGGCCATCTGTCTAGGGGTGATAGGTAGTGCTGAGATGCAATTGGGTGCCTTGTATCTTGAACAACTCTTACCAAATATTGTTGGTGAAAGTGGGGTCTCTTTCAAAGACAATAGAATTAGGCATGCCATGAAGCTTGAAGATATTATCCATGAAGATTTGGGCCATTGTGGCAGCTGTAAATGGGTGTTGAAGAGCACAAAAATGAGCATATTTGGAGAGATGATCGACTACCACCATGATGATTTAAGTATTTCCCGATTTAGGTAATCCTATAATGAATTCCATAGAAATATCTCACCAAATAGTAGGGGGAATCAAAAGAAGTTGGAGTGTTCTCGGATCTTTGAAATTTTCTCCCTTGTTGTGTTGACAGACCTCACATTCAACCACAAAGGTGCAAAAGTTTTGTTTCATACCCTGCCCCCAAAAAAGCGTTTGATCCGTTCATAGGTTTTGGTAAATCTTGAATGCTCGACTATGGGTGAGGCCTGAAGTTCAAAAAGCACTATGGATTTAAGTTGGGGTTGATTTCATAAATACAAACGACCTTTGTAGCGAAGCTCTTCATTATTTCATGAGTACCCTGGAGAAACTGAAGAATTGTGTTGCAATTGGTGGAGTAGGCTAGAAATTTTTGGGTCTTGCAACCATTCCTGATGAACAACTTGGAGCCAATATGGTACAATGAAGGAGAGGGAGAAAAGGGACCCGTCTTCTTCATATTTCTGAGAAAGAGCATCGACCACTGCATTTTCCTTGCCCTTCTTGTAAATGATCTCATAATCATAGCCAAATAGCTTGGTCACCCACTTTTTCTGCGTCGGGGATGAAATTCGTTGTTCTAGGAAATACTTGAGACAATGATGATCAATTTTTGTTTGGAATCATTGACCCAATAAATAAGGATGCCAGAGATCCACAACACACAAAATAGCTAACATTTCCTTTTCATAAATGGATTGACCCAAATGTCTCTATGAAAGTTGTTTTGTAGTGAAGGCCAAGGGCTTGCCATCTTGCATGAGGACGAATCCAATTCCTTTTCCATAAGGATCACATTCCAATGTGAATGTCCTTGTGAAGTCTCGGAGTGATAGGGCATGGGTAGAGCACATAACATATTTTAAGGCTTGGAAGGCAAGTTCCGCAGCTGAAGTCCAAGTGAAAGCATTATTTTTAAGGAGGTAAGTGAGAGGAGATGCAATCTTTCTATAACTCTGAACAAACTTCCTATAATAGCCCGTTAAACCTAGAAAACCATGAAATCTCTTAAGAGTTTTAGGGTGAGGCCTTTCTTGCGTAGATTCAATTTTCTTAGGATCCACTCGGAAAACATCCTTCCTGACAATATGACCCAGGTATTCCACTTTTGAGGCACCAAAGACACATTTAAATTGTTTGAGAAAAAGTTAGTGCTTAGAGAGTAGATGGAGAACTTGATTCACATGGGAGATATGCGATGACCAAGTTTTACTATAGATGAGAATATCATCAAATAAAATTAAGACAAAATGATGGAGAAAAGGACAGAAGACATGATTCATAAGAATTTTGAAAGTGGAAGGAGAATTACACAATCCAAAGGGCATTACCAAGAATTCATAATGACCCTCATGAGTACGAAATGCAGTCTTTTGAATGTCTTATTCTTTCATACAGATCTGGTGGTATCCAAAATGTAGATCCAATTTGGTGAAGTAATTTGCACCACTCAATTCATCCAAGAGGTCATCAATGAAAGGATTGAGGAATTTGTCTTTGATTGTGAGTTTTTTGAGGGTGTGGAAATCAGGAAACATGTGCCAAGTACCTTATTTATTGAGCACAATGACCACAATGGAAGAATAGGGTCTAGTACTGCGACAAATAACACATGCTTATAGTAATTCATGAACACTTTTCTCAATTTCATTCTTCTATGCAAAGGGATGACGATAAGGAAAAACATTGGGAGAAAGACTGCTCAGGATGAGAGGGATGGAATGATCATGGACTCCACGGGAAGGGAGAAGTTCTTTGGGGGTGATAAAAACAACTTGGTGGTGGGAGAGGATAGATTGGAGGTCAGGATGCACAAAAGGTATCTCAACAACATGAATGGAGTTGAGTTGGGATATAATTCTCGAATGACCTTTTTTGAGGAGCTTTTTCATGCGACAGGAACTAATGATCTCAGGGGAGACTATTTTGATGCCTTGGAACTTATACTGTTGTCCCTCATGTTGGAATTGCATGCTTAAGTCCTTAAAATCCAAGAGAATGGGGCCTAGAGTGCGTAACCATTCGACACCAAGAACAATTTCACAACTACCCATGTCTATAGAAAACATATGGGATTTTAGGTGATACTGACCAATTTGGAGTCACACATTTTCACATTGTCTCCCACATTTCATGGAACTACCATTGACAATCATGATTTAGAAATTATTGATGACACAGATGTAACAATTGAATTCTTGGGAAATGTGGCGATGAATAAATTTATGGGTGCTACCACTTTCCATAAGGATGATGACTTTCCTATTTTTGATGTAACCAATTAATTTGAGAGTATGGGGAGCAAAGAAGCCATTGAGGGAATTAAGTGAAATCATCAGGTCAACGTTTGGTAGGTCAGAGGGTGCGGTGAGGTCAGATGGTGGTGGTAGTTCCTCCACAGGTGGAACAACAACATCTTCTTTAGAAATATCCTTAGTCACAACCATAAAAATCTTTGTTCCTTACACTTGTGTCGAGGAAAATATTTTTCATTACAATTATAACAAAGACCCTTGAGTTGACGTTCAAACATTTCTGCCCTGGTTAATTTCTGGATCTTGAGGGGAGTTGTAGGAGGAGAAATGGGTGGGTTTTGGGAGAGGAGGACATGAGGGTTTGCGGGTCTGGGAGGAGACAATCTGTTGGGATTCCTTGGCTCATTGAGTAGCTTCCAACCAAGTCTATGGGCGTGCCATGAGAACGTGGGAACAAATTTCATCTTTGAGGCCACTGATAAAGAATTTGACATGCCCTTCGTTCTAAAAGCCAAGTGCTCAAATGCGGAAATAAATTCTTCCACTATCCCCGACTGCTTTAACTTGGTCAAATGAACTAAATGGTAGGTGTCAAAGTCAAAGTAGTCATAAAGTTCATCCACAAACTCTGTCCAAGAAAGATACCCTTGGCGTGCCTTTTTTCACCATTGCCACCATTTCCATCATTCTAGATCTAGATGTAGTACACCATAATGAAGCTTTGCTAAATCATCAGTAATGCCATGCAAAGAGAAATAATGTTCCATTTGGGTGACCCAACATGTAGGATCTGATCCATCAAAATTGTTCACCTCAATTCTAGGAGGGAGGAGGTATCGAGAAAAGTGGGTAGTATGAGGGCCTTGGTAATGGGAAGAGTCATGGTCATCCTGATAACATGGTTGTTTAGAAGAGGAAGGGTTTTTGGAGTGGCCCAAGAAGTGTTCTTTGAGGTATTTGATGTGGGAACATTGTTCCTTGAGGATCTCAATTGTTGAATTGATTGAGCTAATGTTGGCACTGAGATGCTTGATGTATTCCTTGTGCTAGTGGTTGTCAACAATATAGGTATTTAGTTCTTGTGCTCATGTGGTAGTCATTTGGACAAAGGAGCAAGCAAATGGTATAGTCATGGAAACAAAAGGGGTCTATAGGGGTGGGTGGGAACACTGAGAAAAAGGGTGTCAAATGATAGGTACCACTACAATCAGGGTGAAAAGGGGGATCCAAAGGGATAGGATCCAAATAAGGGTGTCGAAGATGGGTCGGTTCCACAAAAAAATGTATTAAAAATGATAGGTATCACTAGAATCAGGGCGAAGAGAGGAAACCAGTGGGATAGGTCCCAAATAAGTGTGCTGGAGGGACCACTATTTTTTATTTTTTTATCTTGCGGAGTTATACTCCGGCCTGAATAATATTGCAGTGATGAAATGCCAAAATTCTTAATAGGAAGAAATGTGTAGTAATTTCGCAACTAGAATGCATAAGGTGTAGTTGTGTGATAATAGATCTTGTTTATTCTATTTTTGTTTCCATCCCCAGGGGTAGGATATTCAAAGTTTCTACAGACAAGGGTTTTCCCTGTGCTATAGCTCTCTGATATACATGTGGGGTCCAACAATAGTACTCAACCCAATATCTCAGGGCACCAACCAAGGAGGCTAGACCGTGCCCTTAGCCGTACTACCCAACTACTAGGTACTAGAGAGTATCTTCTTGAGTGTTGTCCTTGGTGGCACTATAACAGTTAGGTGATTGATCGGTTTATTTATGTTGGGCTTGAGAAAATCTAGGCCGATTTGTATACATGTACTGTCTGATGTGATACCACTCGAAGGGGTACCAACAGGGGTTACAAGAGTGGCCAACAGATGTGTGCTTAAGTAAATCTTGTATTTACTATGTGTATGACTCCCCAAATGCAGGTTTATGCACACAATGAAAGATCTTTGTATCTTTAATATGTTGGAATACATCTCTACCCTGAAAAAATTTAACTCACAATTTTTTTTCCGAGGAAGGTGCTTTGATACCACTTGTAGTATTCCAGATATAAAATAGTATGCAAAACATAAATATTTTAGCCAGAAATGGTAGAGCAACAATTATATAACCAGAACAATATTGTAATAATACTAGAATAAGCACTTTGATTATTGATAACAATGTTCACTTGCCTCTTCGAGGGGGAAACCTTCAACAGAGCATAGCTCGATTACAATAATATCCAAGACTTCTCATACCCTCTACTTCTATTTATACTAAATCTAAATATCCAAAAGAACAATCTAGAGGAAGATCCTTCTTGAAGTGGAAGCTTCTATTAGGTCTTCTTACAATTGACTTATTCTTCCTTATTGCCATGCCTTATTAATATTGGCCTTTATTACATTTAATTATATTATTCTACCTATGTGAGGGGTTAGGGAGGTTAGGTCCCTAACATCCACTTGGATCATTTTTGTTACTTGAACTATTCTCACACATTTGTTTTATCAATATATATACTGTACCATTCAATACACAAGCTATTAAATATATTTTATAAATAAATCACATAATTTTCTGCAAAAAAAAAGTTTATGGTGCGCTTTCATAATGTAAAAGCACTAGTGCGTTCCATATATGAAACACATCGATATCAAAAATATATTTTTTAAAAACTATAAATTACACGTTCAGTGCGATATGTATAGTCATTAGCACCACTCTAGTAGAAAAAAAAACGAAAAATAAAAAATACCATGAACAAATAAAATTACACATCAATGAATGAATATTTTTAATTATATTGTAGCATTACCGATGCGTTTTATCCGAAAGTGCACTAGTGTGTTATATTCAATTAGGCGCACCGATTACTCGAAACAATAAAAAAAAACGTGACAGGGCCAAGAGGGTTTGGATCTAATGCATCACATGTCAAACGTCTTTTACATGGAAACATAAACTCATTAAATTTAAAATTACTAAAATGAAAAGATGTAATTATTAAGTGATAGAGGGAGTTAAACCCTAAGGTAAAATTTTGCAGTCACATAAGCAAGAAGAAACAAGGATTTAAGGTAAGTATGATATCTATTTTTTTCTTTTGAATTTTAATTAAATCTAAATAGAGATACAAATTGTAAAAAAAAATGTTATTAAAATAAACAGTTCATGCGAATCACAAAAACCCTTCAAATTCTAATTTTCTGAATAATTGTTTTGCTCCAAAATTGTAAAAAAAATTGTTATTAAAATAAACAATAAAATTTAAATTTTTTACTATGGAGAGTTTTGGGTGAATCACCATACCCTTCAAATTCTGATCTTTTGAATAAGTCTACTGTTCCAAAGTATTGATATGCTACTCCGTAGTTCTCCCTTGTATGTCTCTTTTGCAAATCTCTCCCCTGTAAATTTTGGCAAAATAATAAAGTACTAAATATCTTAATACCCAAGAGAGATTTTATGAAAAGGATTTTAAATGAATCACCATAACCTTCAAATTCTGACCTTCTGAATAATCCTATTGTTCCAAAGTATTTTGCTGCTCCACAATGATCTTTGGTATGGCTCTCTTGCAAATATCTCCACTGTAA
This sequence comes from Picea abies, assembly GCA_900067695.1. Lineage (NCBI taxonomy): Eukaryota > Viridiplantae > Streptophyta > Pinopsida > Pinales > Pinaceae > Picea > Picea abies. The sequence continues at coordinate 8,661 of CBVK0100286978.1, forward strand.
ACTTTGGTAAAACAATGAAACAATGAATAACGTTTTACTATTTAAATGACTTTATGAAATTAGATTTTAAATTCCCTCTCATTTTTCAATTGTAAAATAACAAAGTCACATTTTTTTTTGAAAGTTTTTCGAAACCCCATTGCGTCGATTAATATAATGCACCGGTGCATTTTTGTATACAACACACCGGCATGCTTAAAAGTTTTGGAGCACCGATATCAAATAATTCTTTTTTATTTATTTACGAACCAGTACGACTCGTAAATAATGCCCCGATGCTTTATATTGTTATATACACATCCGTGTGTTGTTTAAATAAGCGCATCGTTATGATTTCAAAGTTATCTGAATTTTTATTTGCACACAAAATAATATATTCATCTTAAATTATCTTTTATGATGCATCCACATGACTTGCAATACTCCATAGTATACATTTTTCGCTTAAAGTCACCTTATTCTTAAAAAATTATAATTGATTTTTCTCAAATGCAGGGAGAGAAAGCTTATAATATCAAACGACTAATTCTTCAAATTCTATCATGTGCCATATTTCTCAAAGTCCATCATGGAGTTCTCCCTTTCCATCTCCAGTAAGTTCAAATTTTATTTATATTTTGATTATCTAATTGAATTTATTTATTTCATCCTTGTCAATTTGAATAAAAATGTATCCAAATTTGCAGGACCCTAATTCAGAATCGAGTTCAGATGCAAATAATATTCCACTAATTCCAAAACATTGGAAGCTCTTATCAGGAGAAACATACCGCAAGCAGTTGGTAGATGAAAATGGACGACCGATTTATGCTGTCAATAATAACATGCCATATTCCATTCAATACTAACATGTTGTCAATTGGTGGTTCATATTAAGACATGACCCTAGATCAACACATATTTTTGAGAACACCAATATTATCATGCCAAGCGAGGAAGATAATGAGGGTGATGACTACAAAGAGTGATATGCACATGTTTTATTTAATCATTAATACTGTTGTTCTATATTTTTGTTATCTTTATTTCGGTAATTATGTTGTTTTTTATTCATCTTCTGACAGAATAAATGTTAAGTTAATTATAATAAATCTTTGAACAATTTTAGTTGGTTAACAGTCAGTTTGATGCGTAATGTGTTTGTCTTTCAAATTATTTGTGATTGCATGAAACGATTGATTGAAATATAATTTTATATTGTTATTGAACATATTTATATGTCGCTGCATGTTTAATTATATAAAATTTTAAGAATTGTTATCATGATAAATTCGTAAGAATTATTATCATCTTCAAAAAGGCCTCAAGATGTTAGATGTTTGACCCTTTACCAACATGTTATAGAAGCATCGAGACCTAAAAAACAACATAGTAACAAGGTGTACTCATAATTCTAATGTGTATAGAAGGTGACATTTATCCATTTATTAACAATCCTCTTACCCTTGGACTCACTCAAGCACTTGTATAAAGCACTTTTGTTAGTGATATGATTTTGATCCTTATATTTCTTTGGGAAATAATTTTAAGATTTGCATTGTAATTCCTTGCTTGAGCATTTGAGTTGTGAATATTTTAAACCACACATGAGTTATTTAATTAATTTTTTAAATTTTATATATAAGCAACAACATATAATATTTTTATAGTTGGGAACATGTTTAAATACTGAATGGTAATATTTTAATTTACATAGTTTCTTATTTATCCTAATAATCTATATTGATATTAGAAGTAATAATATGGTTGTTATGCATGTTTAATAGTACAACATTTTTGATGATATGTTAACATGATGATTCAAAAATTGAGTTTATGTTCATGTATTTTGTAGATTCAAAAGTAAGATATTTAACAAATAATGTGGTTTATAATTAAAAAAATAATTTTCTAACACGATTTTGTAATAATTTGGTTTTTAACTAAAGTGTTTTTTAGTATTCATACTTTTATCATTGCTTTTGGAAATATTTATAAAATTATGCCCCCAATGTTGAGTAAAACCAAAATTAATGAAGTAATTTAAAGTTTGATAGAAATTGACTTACGAAATAATGAAAAAAATAACAATAGGAAGATTAATTTGCATCCATAAAATTTTAGGGCCAACAAAATGCTTATTATTGGAGATCATAACTTTTTATAATAAAAAAATTTAGTGTAGAAAAGTCTATTAAAAAAGAGTAATTAGTACAATGGAAAATAACATTTATTCATATGCAATTTGTTTTTTGAAAAAGAATTTAGTTAGAATGAATATATATGAACTATCTATGCAATAGAAAAATGCTTATGGTAATTTTACAATTATAGTTTCAACCATGTTGAACTTTGTAATTTATAAAAATATCTTTGCATTTTTTTATTTAAATTAAGTCTTTATATTTCATATATAAAATTTTGATATAAGTTCACCAATACATAATCTATAATAAAGATCATTTAATAAAAATAAACATTATGATGATAACCATCTAACAAACATAAACATCATCTTAAATACACATTTAAATTTCCTAACATCATGTAATTAATTATATACCTCTATCACATATAAACGTCATTAATTAGCTAACACACACATCTAATAATCTAACAGGGCATCATCATTGTGATCACATCTAACAAAACACAAGCATTGTCTGACATCATCATCACACACATCTAACAAACATCATTTAACATAAATATCTATCAAGCACATTTAACAAACATATCTAACATGACCTAAAAATGTACACATGAATATCAACATATAAATTAATTAAGTACATAATCATGAACAACAGGAAAAATGCACATCTAATGAACAATGTTATAACATACACATATATCAAACACATTTAACAAACATATATAATATGACCTAAAAATATACACATCAACATCAACATATAAATTAAGTACATCAACATGAACAAAAAAAATGCACCATATATATATATCATGAACAAGTCAAATAACTGCTATAACATATCTGGTCCAACCGATGAGATAATCTGCATATCTAAAACAACATTGGAGGTCTGGATTGTAGTAGAAGATGATGGATGGTCAGGAGGAAGTGGTTGGTCGACTCTCTGACTAGAAATAAGCAATGGAGGAATAGATCCTACTTGCTCATCTAGGTGAGGTAAAAGAGGAGTATGAGGAATAGGTCCCACCTTCTCATCTAGGTGAGGTGAAAGAGGAGGAGGATGAATATGTGCTACCTGCTCATGATCTAGGTGAGGTGAAGGAGGAGGAGGAGGAGGATGTGGAGAGGGATCATGATCACCCTCATCAATCGATGGGGTACTACAAGAATGAGCCGTATTGGAAGGGGAGTTGTTCCTATCATCGAGATCCCTCCTTGCTACTAGTAGCCTGGTAGCTTCGATGATATGACACATAAGAGGCATCAAATCATCTGGAATATCCCTCCAAAGATCCAAGAGTATAGGATATGCCTTGATGTCTCACATCAACACAGGTCAGACTCCCACCTCAGTCAAAAGTGCACATAGTCGGTCTCCCAAATCCAAATTGAATCATGTATCTGGCCTACAATGCATGCCACCGGGTATATGCACCCGAGAACACTGACCCACCGTGGCCTCATGCATCATATCCTCATAATCATCTATCGGGGGAGGAGGCGCATCCCCAATGAAAGTGCCAATATCTACAAAATATATAGTACATAGCAATAATTATACAGTTTCATTAAACAATTTAGTAAAATAAGTTAAATAACATGTTAGAATTAATTTTATTCTAATTAAGTAAGACAATAAAATGAAACTAGATTAATTTAAACAAAAAACTAATATTACTTCTATCATGTGGTGGTTCATCTGGTGTGAATAGGATGTTTGGAAATTATCGCCAATCCAAACCCGTGTAAGGACATGACACCATAACGAACATGTGATCTTCCTCACTGGCTAGTAGCCCTAGTGTATCTGGGGAAATCCTGGCCAAAAACTCTAGCTAGCCCCTCTTGGGCATCATATCCCCCCACATGTGCATCCTCACATGAGTCCTCGACCTAGCAGGTTGATAGACAAAAGTTAGTCTCATCTCTGGAAACCTCTTAAAAAATTATCAAAAAAACTTTGAGGAAAAAGGGAAGTTTGACCTCCCACGTATCATAGCACGACATCTGTCTAGAGCTATACAAAATTGTCACAAAAACATGGCAGACCATTTGATACACTGTGGCCTCTATACCAATGAATCAATATAATACAAAAGAGGGCAACTAATGTGCTTCCCATCACTGGTAAAGTGTGCTATGTTAGTCACTAACAATGAGAGGCACCTAACCTCATCTGCACTGAAATAAGTGATTTGTAGCTGTCCACCAGACACCTAAAAATCAACTAGGGAAAGTACATCAACCCCAATATATCACTGAGAGTACATGAGTTGACTCTCTATTGAAACACCAACTAGAACATATGGGAGCTTGGGAAATTCCTTCCCTCTCCTGGATAGCCCAATGATAAAGTAAATATCCTCTTCAGTGGGATGGTACCACTGATCTAGACCCACACAAAAATCCTATCGATGGACATCCCATTGACGGATTAGATGCACCAAAAATCCAGAGTGCCCCTTTAGGGATGTATCCTCCTCATAGTACTTAAGTATGCCTACATTCCTCAATAGAACATGAGTCGCTACAATAATAGGTCGAGGGTAAAAATACCTCTCCCTCTCCCTCACCTCCCATTCCCATACAACATTGTACATCTCCACCCTCTGTTGCTACTGCTCTCTCCACTCACGTATCTGCATGATGAAAATATGAAATACATCAGCCTCAATCATACATAAAACACAAAAATAATCTACTAATGAGAAATTTGATTATAAATACGAAACAATAACTTCCTTCAAAAAATAAGTAAATTTCATAACCGGTGCTTCTGAAAAATAGTCAAGCACTACTCACGGTGTGTACATAACTTGTGAGCACTACCTACAGTGCGCCAATGTAAACTAATGCACCACATAAAATTTGTTATATCATGTTATGTGGTGCATTGTATAACCTACCGCACCGGTGCGGTTAGGTAAACCCATGCCCTGATGTGTTACGGTTATCCTACGCACTACTAAAAATAGAAACAAATTTAAATCCTAACACATCGTAAACTATTTTTTTTTAAATTAGTTAAGGCGGTGTGTATACGTTCCTTATATTCCCCAGTTTCTTTAAGTAACGAAGATGTACCACCACACCATTTTTTTAAAATTTATGCATCTCCCCACCAGTGAATTACAACTACCCTACACATTACTTAAAATAAAAACAAATTAAAATCCTAATGCATCGTAAAACAATTTTTTAAAAATTAGTTAAGGCGGTGCGTATACATTCCTTAAATGCACCGATGCATTTCAGTAATGGCGACGCACCGCTCACCAATTTTTTAAAATTGATGAGTACAAGACTTTGCAATTTTTGATATAATTATTTCAGGTGGTGTGTTCAAGTTGTTCGGATCGCATTGCTAGCGGTGCACATAGAGAATTTACATGGTGCATCACGACAAAATGACAAATTTTTTATAGCGGTGCATTTGTAAAAATGAACGCACCGATGCACAGACTTACTAATGCAACACACAAAATAATATATCTGATTCACGTGGTGTTCCATGTATCGTAATAGACCGATGTGTTAGCGGTGCTGAGACACACCGCCAAATAGCTAAATAATTTTACGAGGTGTGTCAATAAATGGACGTGTCGATGCATTCCTGCTTACCTACGTATCACCAAGGAATTTAACATTATATTGCAGTGCACTGACTGCAGCGTGAGTAGAATGTCTCGAATGCACCACACACACACACACACACACACATATATTTTTTTTAAATAGTGAAAAATTACTTCAATTTTAAATTTTAATCTGCCGAAAACTTAAGTTATAAAAAAACAAAGATATTACCTAGAATGTTTGTCATTAGGGAGGCATGGTTGTCATGTAATAAAACACACCAAATTTTCCCACCATTTGGAAAAATTTGAAATCCATGCACACAACAATAGATGGAAGGAAGGAAATCAAGGGAGCACCAATGACAGAGCGCTTGAAAGAGGAAAAAGTTGCACCAGTGCTTTTGAGCTCTACAACACTGAAAATGGTAAAAACAAATTTTACGATTGGTCAATTTTTTTTTATTAAACCCTGTTTCGATGCCCTCAATGACTAAATGCACCAGTGCTACAATATTTACATATCACACCGGATAATAGTTTTTACAAATAACCCAACAATGGTGTGCCTGGTTACTATGGAGTGCACCGACACATATATTTTTTGAATAAAATCCTACAATGGTGCACAATTTTTTTATTTAAACCTGTAATGGTGCGGTTGATTATTTGATGCACCAGTGTGTCCGGTTTTACATAGGGCATCAGTTATTTAAAAAAAAAAACCCTAACAAGGTGCTCCCTTTGGAGCAACTGTGAGCCCTCGTGCGTCAGTAGACTACAGAGCACACTGACATATATTTTTTGAAATAATCCCACAATGGTGCATAATTTTTTTTATTTAACCATGTTATGGTGTGCTCTATTATTAGTGGCACCGATACATCGAATTTTAACAAGTGCACCGTATTATATATTTTTTAAAAATAAAACTATCACGGTGCATCCGTTTAGAGCACGTGTGTTGACTGATGCGTCAATATATCACATAGTGCATTAGAGTATATTTTTCTAAATAATCCTATGATGGTGCGTATTTGTTTTATTTAATCATGTCACAATGTGGTTATTGATGCAACACCTCGGTGCATTGGGGTGTTATAGATGCACAAGTGCGGTGTCATTTAAATATATGCACCATTCTTGTTTAAAAGTTATTGAAATTTTCTTTTCCATTAATATAGATTAGAATTTTGCTAATATAGATTAGAATTTTGCTAGATTGAACATGTTATAGAGTCAAGGATTTGGTGAACTCCCAACTATATTATAAACAAGCAATGATTATAGTTTAGGATTTTTAGAGACGGTTATGATCATTGACAATGATATCAAGGTTATGATCATTGATGGTGAGATCACCTAGTTTATGATCATTGACGACGAGATCACACAAGTTATGATCATTGACGATGAGATCACATAGATTATGATAATTGATAGCGAGATCACACAAGGTTATAATCATTGACAATCATGATGGAGATATGGGAAGGGCAATCTAGATGGTAGTAGGTACCCATGGAGAAAGATTCCCACCGTGGACATCATGGCCATACAAACTCAAATTGTCATCATAATCACACACAATTGTGAATTAACAACTAATATAGATTAGAATTTTGCTAGACAACCCTTAGTTGGGAGTTCAACAAATACTTGAGTCTACAACATGCTTCAAATGATTATAGATCAGAATTTTTAGAGACTACCCATACTTTAGACTCAAGTATTTACAATTGAAATTCCTATACTTTAGACTCAAGTCTTTACAGCTGAAATGTAGAAAAAAAAATTCACACAAACACCCAGAAAAAAAATCCCTCTCCCTCGCCTCCCAATCCCATACAACATTGTACAGGTCAACCCTCTTCTCATGTTACTGTTGTTGCTAATCTCTCGGCTGATGTCTCTGCATGATTAAGAATATGAACGATAATTTTTTTAATTTAACCCTTTCACAGTGTGCTAAATATCTAGCCGCACCGGTGCGTCATTATTTACATAGCGCACCAGAGTTTGTTTTTCAAAAACCTTACCATGGCACGCCATTGTTTGGGAGAAATAGTCTACACAAGTGAAAATTTTTAAGTAGCACACCATTGTAGACAAAATTTTTAAAAATAACACTTCCATGGTGCACAATTCTTAAGAGAATCTGTGTGCCCCAGTGCGCCATTATTTCTGTAGCACACTAAAGTATTTTTTTATTTGAAATAGCCCTACAATGATGCATTAATTTTGCAGGAACTGGTAAATTAGTTGTATAAAATGTACTGGTGCGTTATATATTTATAAATGTACCATACAAAAACATCCGCTAAAATCTCTACCCGCTCGCCTCCGCTATAAACAGATTTTTGGCCCATTTTAATAGGGGCATTTACAAAAACCTCTGCCATAGGGTATTTTCCTTGTAGTGGTGGTACCATTGGAATGGATAACGAACTCCCCATATTCAACTAAATAAAACCTATAAAAATTAATTGCTTAAAAAAATAAACCCTATGAAAATCTATTGCTTAAAAAAAGAGGGGAACAATAAAGCTAAGACTTCCAATACCGATGGTAACTATGAAACACTTATATATTTTTAACATGCATTGAAAATAGTTTGAATCAAATAGGGAAATATTGAAATGATCAATATAATGAAATCACATACCTGAAATTTATTCTATGCATATTTGTGGGTGTCGTACAGATCCCTTCCAAATTTGGTTCTTCAAAAATATCCAACCACTCCAAAGTCTTTCATGGTAAATCTCTCCTCCATAAATCTCCCTCCAAATTCTGTCAGAAAAATGAAATAATGAATAGAGTTTTAATTTATAAACAAATACGTTTTGAAAAATGAAATTCCCTCTCTTTTTTCGTTGTGTTTTTAAATTTGTATGTAAATTTTTTTATTAAACTATATATTTAAAAAAATAAATTTGTTGTCAAATTGATGTGCCTCACTGATTCATGCATACCGGGGCATATATACTAAAAAACACATTGATACCAATTTTATCAACGAAATAGAAATGCAAACCTTTGCTATTAAAATTTATGGATATTTTGGTTTGTGGAGGTTCTTACGGATGTAATGGTTCGGTGCATTTCATAGTTGGTCGCACCAATGCATTCTATATATATAGATGCACCGATGCCTTATAAAATAAATAAAATCACCGATAAATTTTAGTAGTAGATTCAAGCACGTATTGATGATGGTTTTGGCTCAAATGTAAGGAAAATAATATTAGAATATCAAATGACCAATACTTAAGATTCCGGCTTATTCCATATCGTTGCAAGTTAGTCAACTTCTTCCACACCATTTGAAGTAAGTATATATTTTATATATAATTCATTTATCTCATTGAATTTATGTCATTTATGCACTTGCAATTGAATAATTGTTCATTGAATTTTGTAAGATGATAAATTGGGATTGAGTTCAGATGAGAAAGATATTCCACCAGTGAAAAAATGTCACAAGCTCTTATCAAGAGAAAGATACCGCAGGAAAATGCTTGATGAAAATGGATAGCTGCTTTACCTTGCTGATTGTAACATGTCGTATTTCAGTAACTTTAGATCTCTTTTATGACACAACAATGGTATGTGGTTGTTCAAAATGTAAAGTGTTGAAGAAGAGACCTCGACATGTCACATTGTCTCATTATATTAATGATCGACTACCAAAGTTGATGGTCTAATATCTCCCACTGTGGTCAATAATCCAATATGTGATATAGAAAATACACGCAGGAACACTTCCATATGCTCCTTTTTTGAAAAAAATTGGATTCCAGATCAACTACATTTCGTCCTAAATTGGCTAACGTGTATCCTTCTGTTGATTCAAAGGAGAGTTATTATAGTGAGCCAAAGTATGATATCAATACTACCCAAAACATCACTACTAGGAGATGAAAAAAGTTGTATGAGCTAAGAGAAAAAATGTCCAAGTGCACACAAAAGTCTGTTTAATTGTTGAAAGGTAGAGATGACTTTCCTCTTCATATCCATATGCAAGGAAAATACCAAACCTGTTACAACTGAGCTATGTATGGCACTTGGCCTTCGTTCATTCCTGTGCCCAATGTTGGAACCAAAATCTTTTTTTGTGGTAATAGTTATATGATTTCCAAGTCTAAAATAGATGTTGGAAATCTTGAGTTGTTTATCCTTTCACATGTATCCATTCCTCCCAAACAATTAATGAAACTTATGCCATTTTGTGGAATTTTTTGGTCCTCTTTATAGTTGTTTTGATTACTTGAATATTTTCATATTCAAACATAGCATTTCCATGTATAGTATGTGCATGAATGGTTATGCTTATGAAAACTTAACATGAAAAACCTATTATATATCGATGGTTGTCCATGAACTCATGGGAACATTGTTGATGCTAGGGGTAGCATCAAACATGTATTTCCACATAGGTCTGCGTCTTTAGACGTGTGGAAATTGTCCAAAGCCTTATACTCTTGAATTTACTTTAGTTAAAGGAATTATTAAAGTAAATTTCTTTTATTAATTAATTATGTAATTAGTTAATTGAGTTGTTTATGAGACATGCTAAAATCAGTTAGCATGCAACATGTAATCTAAATCTCAAAGTGAGTGTGAGAAGTAATCTCAACCGTAGATCACTTTGGAGATTTGAAATAGATTGTAACTCATGATTATAAAAGTAAGGCTAGAATAAGGAGGAAGACACATTCATAGAGAGAGAGAAAATAAGGACTTTTGCTAGTGTGGAGTCATTCAAGAGTGTAGAAGCAAAGAAGGACTTTTGTTGACACTTGACAAATGTTGAGGGAGTCGACACAGAGTATTGGATCACTAAGGAACATGGTTCAATATCTTGGATAGGTGAATAAGGACCTTCATCTAGAGATCATACAGGTCAAGGAGAAAAGAGAACATAGGCATACATAGGTGGGTTTCAGCAGAAGGAATCCACAGGAAAGAGTCAAACTGTACATAGTTTTTTGTATAGAATTTACGTACATATCTGTGGGTCATAAAGGAGGAAGTATTTGACATTCACGGGTCTTAGTGAGGAAAGTCACAGATATCCATGAGTCACTGAGGAGACAGTCGTGGATGCCTAGAAAAGTGTGCAAGAATTGATTGTACAACATGTAAGCCCTTTCCAAGTTAGTTTGTAGCTGTATTTGTCTTAGTGGACCATTATCCCTGTTACAAGAGCCTTGATTTTAGCATAATAAAATCATTCTCAGCATTGGTTTTCCCTCAGGGGTTTTTCCAGGTGTATTTACCCAAAAATTCTGGTGTTCATGTGTGCTTGATTTGGTTTCCTAGTTTATGCTTCCAGTGCATGATATTGAGTTGAATATTTCAGTAGTGTATTATTTTTTTTGTGAGCTGCTAATCTGATTGCAGTAGTAAAATCACTAGATAACAATGTACCTAGGTGTTGGAGTAAGAATTTATACAAACATCGTAGAGTTCATAAATAGTTATAGGGCCTCATTATTTAGTGCAAATTGTTCCTTTGAGGAACACACCAATGAAAAATAGTTCTTTATGAAAAGGAAGGCATCCAAATTTGTTGTTGTGCATGGAATACATAGTTTTTCTCCTGGTGACGAGTTGTTAAGAAACTATAAATTTTGTAGACTACCAATCACTCATCAAAAAAACCTTGCATTGGGTCTACCTTTATACATCCCCTTGGGGCGTAGCAAAAATATGATTGAGTAATTGTGTTTTTGGATTTTCAATGGAACTAATGTAAATGTATTGCTTAATTCAACGTTTGTTTTATAAAGTGGTTGGTTTCATGTTGCAATAATTACATCAAAGATGGGGACTAAGCTCCCTACAACTTATACACATGGACTTTTATTTATTTTATTTATTGAGTTTGCTTAATATTTTTTGTATTTTAAAATATTAATATAAAATTGATTGAAGTTAATATTCTTTTAACCTTAACAAATTAATTAATTTCTTCAGTAACAAAATCAAATACTTACATTTCCTTATGAGGATATTCATAATTTAAAAAATTGATAATAACACCTATATTTCACTTGGGGGCCAAATATCTCATTTATATGGGTCATGTGGTGGTTTTCTAGCCTTGCTCATGACCAACGAGCCATAGAAGCTTCATTTAGAACATAATTCTCTCATTTTCCTTCTCCTACAATGGTCAATTCTCTGAGACCCATCCCTCATGTGGAAAACCTACTAAGAGTTCCTAAGAGATTCATTTAGGGTCCCAAGTCCTTTTACTTCCTACCCATACCATGACAATGTCCCCCAAATCATCCCTTGAGTGCAAAAATCCTAATGGCACTCATCTCCCACTCTAAGGCCCAAAATCCTATTTATAGCGCTTAAGTGGTTGTTCAAGGCCCTGTTCCTATCCCATAAGACTTAGAAGGTTCACATAGGGCATAAGCTCCTTGTTTTCCTCATTGGACCATGGTTAAGGGCTTGATATCCATTCTTGGTGTACAAAACCTCCATGATGACACTTTTATCCCACTCAAAGACCATATATTCCTCTATAGGGCATATATGGAAGTTCAAGGTTTCATTAGGGAGTAACAGGTTCATAGAGAAGCATTTTTAAGGGAGTAATCCCATTATTAAATGTGACATTTAATTTAAAATGGATGCATAACAAATTACAACCTTCAAAAGTGTATCCTGTTTGTCAAAATATTATTTTTTTATTCTGTACAACCTTCAAAAGTGTATCCTATTTGTCAAAATATTATTTTTTTATTCTTTTGAAAAAAAACAAACATCTATAGAGACACAATAAAAGTTTATAATAAAAAAGTTTTAGATCACTTAATATTTTCAATTATCTAAAGAGAAACAAAAATGGATCTCGAGAAAAAAAGTTGTGAGAAAATTGCAAATATTCTTTTTCCTGTCAAAAGAATTTTTTTTATATTATTTTGGAAACAAGAAAATACATATCAAGAAACATATAAATTTAATAACATATAAGTTGACATCTCTTCAAGATCTTTCCAAGTATGTAAATAATGTCAAAAATGGATGTTGGGATTATATATATATGTTAAAAATAATGTGTTCCCATTATTAATGCATGAAAATTTCTAAAGTGCATGAATGCTTATTTTTAATTCTTATTTGACAAAATTCACATTAGTCTAAATGGTAGTTTAAAATGCATTAAGGGTATTTTAAAAGGAACATGTGCACATTTTGAGTAACATGTGTTGATTAAGGTTGGTTTTCATTAATGTCAACCCTTGAAGAAAGACCCGTAGCACAAAGTTTTGGGTAATGGACCCAATAGTGTTTGATGTAAATATGACTCATTATTGTTTTATCATGGTTGATAAGAAGTAAATATGGATGAACTCCAAAGTGGT
>CBVK0100286979.1:0-21756 GCA_900067695.1 Picea abies
TCTACACTCTTTCCCTACACGACGCTCTTCCGATCTCACACATATATATCATAAGCATGTAATCATAAATAACATCACATCAACATCACATCAAGAACACAGTACAACAATATTTACATGGAAACCAAAATGTGAGAAAAGAAATTTTTTTTTTTCTTATATATATATATATATAATTCATTCATGGAAAACATCAAATTCCCAATTCTCCAAATGCAACTAGAAGCAGGCTCCAACCTAAAGGAAGCTACAACTCCTTGAATTCTTTGGCTCCAACCCCTGTGCGTTCTCTGACTCAAACCAGAAGGTGGATACAACCACCTAATTCTGAGGATACAACATGAAGGAAGCTCTAACTCCCTGATTCTTCAGATCCAACTAGAAGGAGGCTACAAACCCATTTCCTTTCCCCATCCAACCACCCTAAAATATAATTGTATACCAACTATCACTACCACAATCACTTCCACTGTCATTGCCACTGCCACTGTGACTCTGATTTTCACATCAACCACTGTCACAACAACTTGTCCAACCAATCACTGTCTCATCCACAAAACTATATCTACTCTCATCCGCATGCAACTCATGCCAAGATCACCAATAGCATATCTCAAACCATATGCTCAAAAACACCAACACATGCCTCTACCAAGCATGTGCCAAGATCACCACATACCATCACAAGATATGTGTATCAACCAAGTACCAATCTGTACCATGCGTCAACCATGCATCAACCTACACCTTAACATGTACTATCAACCATGTATCATAACACCATGCACCAAACCTGTACCTCGACCTGTACCATCAACCACATACCATAACAAGTGTATCAACTATACCAAATATAAATCCTGTACCGTATCATGTGCCAACCATGCACATAAACCATGTACATCAACCATGTACATCAACAACATATCACATTAATCTCATCAACCAATCATATCTCATCACATAGATCTCATACCAATTGTCACAAGTGTACAACTCAAACCATGTACAACTATGTATCTCTAATCATGTGCCATAAATATAAAAACGTTCATAAACCAAGTGTAGTGAACCCTGAAATCAACCAAGAATCAAACCCTTAATGTTATGTAGCCACTATGTACCAATAACTTCAGCAATAATAGAATAACATCTTCATCAAACTTTACCTTAGTCTCACGGGACTAGTCTTTGGATTACTCAACAACCCTAACTTTCAACAAGCATAACTCCGTACCTTTAATTAATAGCATCAAACTGCACCTTAACATGTACCATCAACCATGTATCATAACAAGTGCATCAACCATGCACCAAACCTGTACCTCGACTTGTACCATCAACCACATACCATAACAAGTGCATCAACTATACCAAATATCAATCCTGTACCATATCATGCGCCAACCATGCACACAAACCATGTACATCAACCATGTACATCAAGAAACTATCACATTAATCTCATCAACCAATCATATCTCATCACATAGATCTCATACCAACTGTCACAAGTGTACAACTCAAATCGTGTATAACTATGTCTCTCTAATCATGTGCCATAAATATACAAACATTCATAAACCAAGTGTAGTGAACCCTAACATAAACCAAGCGTCAAACCCTTAATGTTGTGTAGCCACTATGTACCAATAACTTCAACAATAAGAGAATAACATCTTCATCAAACATTACCTTAGTCTCACGGGACTAGTTTTTGGATTACTCAACAACCCTAACTTTCAACAAGCATAACTCCGTACCTATAATGAATAAAGGTATTAAAATTGTACACAATATTATTCAATGTCTTCTCTACAGTTCCTCCAAGTTTCACTGCTTGGAACATCCCATAAATGGAGTTATAGAAAAAATGGTAGACCTTGTTGAATTCCGAATTATTCTAGAGAGAGAACTTGTAGAGCATGCCACGCGCAGAATATTTGATATCTAGATCTGAAAATTGCACAAAAAATATTACGAAAAGTAATATATCGAATTCATTTGGTCACACTAAATTGTGATAATCTTTGAAGACGTTATGACTATTTTACCTAGAACACCTATTTAAAAATAGTTTCAGGACTAGTCAAACGACCTATCTTCCACATAGTGTATCTCCCAAAATACAACGACCCAGAAGGTTAAATTTCTACCACATGTACCTTGATATGTTTTCTCAATAGCCTCCGATTTTTTCTATTTGAAGCATTTTGTAAAAAAAAGTTAGTGTGAAACTGGTGCGATGACCTATAAATAACATACCCTAGAACACATCATTAAAAGACTTCATCCTCCCTTGGATTTTCAGCCTTCTTTACTTCACCTTCCCTCTGAAATTCGCCTCATATATCCTTGGTTATCTCATTCACTTATAGATATTCAATATTCTAAATAGGTGCTAATGGGAGTCTCTTGATATCTTATTTATACTTCCCAAGTAACTTCCTTTAGGGACAACTTGTAATTGTTTTACCACTTCTCCTCAATCTAGGGAAAACCCACTTTCTTGTTGCAACTAAATTTTTCTTAATTTGTCAAATCATAAATGCTTTTTTAAAACTAATTCATCCATAATTAGCTTCTTGTTGCAACCACTTTACTACATGGATGATTTTAGGGGCTAAATTTCACTCATGGGTTAATTTTCCATGGTTTTTCCAAAAATGAGATTCACTATTTTAAAAATGATTCGCCCAAATTCTATAGGATAAAATTATTTTACCTTAAAAATCACCAAAATTTTATAAAACCTATATATATATATATATATATTTTATGTCTGGCGGAATCAACAACTAGTTGGGCACGTGCTCGCGTTACACGTGGCCGTGTTATCCAACTGCTACCACTATAACCTCCAGGTGTGCCCACGATGCCCCTTACATGGCACACATTGTAAGTCGAGGGGAGTTGAACTCGAAACCTCACGGAAATTCATTTTCACAGCACTTGCCAATTGAGCTGCCCCCCGGGGAGCTTATAAAACCTATATTAAATCCTTTGAAATTTGAATATTTTTACAAAAATATCGCCATACATTTATAGTTGGCATATGAAGGATTAGTAAGATTCTCCAAGGTTTCTACATTTTAAAATAAATTTCCATCCTTAAAATCATCCCTGCTTTACTAATAATTATTTTATTTTTTTTCAACCACTTTGACTATTCAACCTTCTTGTTACAACTACTTTACCCATAATTAATTTCTTGTTGCAACCACTTTGACTAGCAAACTTTTTGTTACAACTAATTTACCCATAATTAATTTTTTGTTATAGCTACTTTGACTAGAAAACTTCTTGATGAAATTCTAGGAGCTTCTAGAATAATTGACTTCTTGTTGACCTTCTACGGTCTTCTAGAATATTCTAGAGGGTCCTCCAACTTTACAAGGCCATATCTCACTAACCGTGAGGAACCACGTGATGTATCACATATCATCGGAAACACAATGACATTTAGTATCCATATATGATAGTATTACCTACAAATTCACTGATGTTCATGTATTTATTCCTCATACAAACTTGGGTTCCTTAACCACACTTATGGAGCTACATGTAGACTACATAAAATGCACCCAACTAGCTCACCATTTATCTTGATCATACAAGTATCCAACATATCTAGAACTCTCCAATGGTTGACATCAATCTCTAAGGGTTGGCACTAATGACAACCAATTGTCCAAACCAACTGTACAACAATCTCCCCCTTTGGCATTGATGGAAATACCAACATTGATGGAAACATTTTTACTCCAATTCTTATGATCCCCTTGTGACCATCTCTCCTCATCAATGTTTCTATCTCTCCCCCTTTGACATAAATGGCAAAGAGAATATCCCTTTGGGATTTCTCCCCTTGTCTAAACTGTCCTTGGGGCTGCTCCCCCTATCTTCATGCCTCTGAAATTTCTTTAAATTTCTATGCTTCTGATTACTCTCTCTAGGAATGCTCTCTCTGTTTGAACTCTTACTTGGGTTTGCTCCCCCTATATTCACTCTTATTATCTCTTATTTTACCATCTCTCTCCCCTTGAATTCTCTGCAAAGTATTGTGTAGATCACATATAGGTATTCCTGTACCTATTTTCCTTTTGGAGTTTTTGTCCATTGGTGCTTACTCTTGAATTTCACTGACATATATAAAAAACATTTGAAATTTGATTCCTTCATTTACTTGTCATGTTCACTTGACCATTCTGTTAAACAATGTCCTTCTGATGATATATATTCTACTGACGGTTTCTCTTTCCTTGTTTTACTATGCCTTTCACTGCTTTCCTTTCTATGACCAACTGATTCCACTGATTCCACTTATTCAAATTGTAAATACACTAATATGGATCTACTCTTACCCAGGCTTCGTGCTAAGAATCTCATGAATCCATCTTTGTCCATATATCACAAACTGTCCATAACTCTAGTACTCAACTGTCCATAATGCTAACCCATTTGTCACTAAACTATCATGAAGGCTTCTCTTGAATATTTTATCTGACTGCTCTGAATCTATCTTTGTAAACACTTCATACTTCACGAAAGATAGTTCTTTGATATGTAGTGTCTATTGCATGGACTCCCCTTTTTCAACATACATATTTATTGGGAGTATCCAAGCCGTATGGCTCAAAAGAATACCAAATCTAATGCGGAGTAATCTTCCTCTTCGTCTATAGACTCATCATCTCTCTAAACTTTGACTTCTTCCTTTCCTCTTTTGGATTGATCTCGCACTACAATTCCTGAAAGTACAATCTTTTGAACCTATTCCTTATTCACCTGCTCTTCTTTTCTATCTTGCACTATTACAAATCCTATGATCTCTGGTACTTGTTCTTCTTGTTTTTTATTTCTTCTCCAAACCTTCATGTATCTGAAAATTTCATTTTTCCCTGTAGATTTTTCTTCACCTCATACTATTGCTAATCCTACGACCTTTGAGACCTGGTCTCTATTCACATGTTCTTCTTGTTTTCTTTTCCATACTTTCTTATATATGATATTACTGTTCTCTTTCATGGAAGTATCGATCATGCTTCTACAATCACGAGCTATGTGTCCATAGTTATGTCATTTGTAACATTCAATGTTATGTGGGGCCACATAAGAATTTCTTTCTTGAACATTTCTTCCATAAGCCCTGCAATCTGCAACCTTATGTACAAAGTTAGTATAATAAAAAGAAATTTACATACCCGAGAGTGAATGATCTACTTTGTGGTGTAGTCCTTCTGAATTCCTTCCTTGGTTGATCACAATCTTTTATTTTGTGGATCCCTTCATTATGGTTGAAGCTTCTTTGCTCCCTAAATGTGGTAGGTATTGTTGAATATGTATCTATACTATACTCATTCTTCTTTGATTCTTGCTGACCATGATTCCTTATTTTGAGTACTTTTGCATAACTCTTACTCTTTTCTTCATTCTTCTTTTCTGGAAACCTGGAATTCTTCTCTTCATTCTCTACTGCTAATGTGGATGTTTCTATCTCTTCAACGTTCTTGCTGAGCTTGATGATTTTACTTCTCAATGTGACAAATTCTTCTTCAATATTCTCAACCTCTTCTTCTTTCTTCATCATCTGAATCTTCATGACTTCTTTTGTTCAGTTTGATTATTCGAGTTGGATCTTCAATGTGATTATTTCATCTTCAAGTTCTCTTTCTCGTTGATTGAATTCTGCTTCATGATTCTTTTCCTTTTTAATATCATAATTGTCTTCTATTTCATTGGGATTTTCTATCTCATCACTTTCAATATTCAAATAAGGGCATTCAATTTCAAGATGTTCATGCTCTTCACAAGTAAAGAAAAAGAACTCACTTATGTTGACTACGCTCTCTTCTTCTTTTTCTGAGTCTATTTGACATGATGAACATCTTACCTCTTGTTTTGTACCTACATCTTGTTTAGAAATCTATGAATATGTTATGGGATATGAATAAATATTGTGTATCTTATCTCATAGTTTTTTATTTGATGAATATTTTCCCACTTTGTCCTTTGTTGAATCAGGTAATCCTTCCATGATGAAATCCATTTCTATTTTGTTTTTCTTCTTCAATTCCTTCTTGGCTACAGTCTTAGGTTTCTTTGTAGCATTGTATCTTGTAACAACTAAATACCAAATATCATATCCCCGTGCCTATAGAAATGTTTTCATCCTTTTTTCCATATCTCATACACTAGACCACTCTAACCATCAAACATTGGTACTCCATTCTCAGTGTATTCCATGATCTACTTTCAGTGGTTAGACTACTTCATGAAGGACTTTCTCTGATACCAATTGTTGGAATACTAAGAGGGGGGCTGAATCAGTATGAGCACTTTATACCACTTTTAATCACAAAGTATATTCTTTCACTTTATCAACAATGTTCAACAATTTATCATCAATGTATCATCTATGATTTCATTCAATATATATATCATAAGAATGTAATCATAAGTAGTATCACATCAATATCACATTAAGAACACAGTACACTCGTATTTATGTGGAAACCCAAATGGGAGAAAACCACAAAATGATTTATTATATATATCATGAATTCATTCATAGGAAGCACCAACTTCCCAATTCTCCAGTTGCAACTGGAAGGAGGATACAACCCCCTATTTATAGGCTCCAACCTGAAGGAAGCTACAACTCCCTCAATTATCTGTCTCCAACTAGAAGGAGGCTACAACCCCTTGGGTTCTCTGGCTCAAACTTGAAGGTTGCTACAACCACCTAGTTCTCAGGCTCCAACTCACAGGAAGATCCAACTCCCTGATTCTTTGGCTCCAACCAGAAGGAGGCTACAACCCCATTTCCTTTCCCTGTCCAACCACCCTAAAATATAAGTGTAGACCAAATTTCACTACCAAAATCACTGCCACTGTCACTGTCATTTTCACTGTCACTGTCACTACCACATCAACCATTGTCACAACAATTTGTCCAACCATTCACTGTCTCATCCATGAAACCAGATCCACTCTCATCCACATGCAACTCATGCCAATATCACCAACAACATATCTAAAACCATATTCTCAACAACACCAACACATGATCCAAATTGTAAAGGGGTATATGGTCTAAATTATGATGCAAAAGTCATAAATCTATAAAGCTAATAGATTTCCCATGTGGATCAAGGAGATGCCCACCTCCTCATTAATTAATTGGGCTAACATGTTGCCCATATGGGTCAAAGAGAGTCCCACCTCTCCATTATTGTATTGGGTTTTATTTTCCACTAATTAGTTAGCTGGGTAGTTAGATATATTATTATAATAATAGAGACTCATTTAATAAGCTCTTTCCATTATTGTATCAGGTTTTATTTTCCACTACTTAGTTAGATGGGTAGTTAGATCTATTATACTAATAATAGAGACTCATTTAATGATTCTTTTTGAATTTGTCCAATAGACCATTTTGTAATACAATATAAAGGCCTAGCAAGCCTTCTCATAGTATCAAGTTACTCATTTTGGCTTCTCTCATATTTTCTATTGTTCATTGTGAGATTAATTAGCTATGAGTGATTTACTAGTAATTAGTTTTAGAGGTGAGGCTCTTCTTTGAGCCTCACCTCCCAAGTAATTCATTTACATGCTTTTTTCCATGCTTTTTTTTTCATGCAATATTGACATGTCTAAGCTCCTCCTCTCTCAACATTCAAGCCATCTAGATCTCAACCATAACCCACCACGCTTTCGTCGGGTTATGAGTTATGCCTCTAGCAAGCATGTACCAAGATCACAACATACCATCACAAGATATGTGTCTCAACCAAGTACCATGCATCAACCATGCATCAACCTGTACCTCAACCTGTATCATCAACCATGTATCATAACAAGTGCATCAATCGTGCACCAAACCTGTACCATCAACCACATACCATAACAAGTGCATCAACTATACCAAATATCAATCATGTACCATATAACATTCCAACCATGCAAATCAATCATGTACATCAGCAACCTATCACATTAATCTCATAAACCAATAATATCTCATCACATATATCTCATACCAACTGTCACAAGTGTATAGATCAAACCATGTACAACTATGTCTCTCTAATAATGTGCCATACATATACACACATTCATAAACCAAGTGTACTTAACCCTCACATAAACCAAGAATCAAACCCTCACTATTGTGTAGCCAGAATATATACCAATAACTTCAGCAATAAGAGAATATCATCTTCATTAAACTTTACCTTAGTCTCAAGGGACTAGTTTTTTGATTAGTCAACAACCCTGACTTTTAACAAGCATAACTCCATACTTGTAATGCATAAATGTATTTAAACTATAAACAATATTATTCAATGTATTATATGCAATTTCTCCAAGTTTCATGGCTTGGAACATCTTGGAAATAGAGTTATAACAAAAATGGTAGAACTTGTTGAATTATGGCTTATTCTAGAGAGAGAACATGTAGAGCATACCACGCATAGAATATTTGATGTTTATATCTTAAAATTGAAAACAACATACTATGGCCTATATTGTATCCAATTCATTTGTTCTAACTGAATTGTGATCTTCTATGAAGAGTTTATGACTATTTTACCCATAATACTTGTTTAAAACTAGTTTCAGGACTGGTCAAAAGACCTATCTTCCACAGAGTGTATCTCCAAAAATAAAACGACCCTAGAAGCTTACATTTTTATCACAAATACATTGATATGTTTTCTCAATAGCTTCCATTTTTTGCTATCTGAATCATTCTAAAACAAAATTTATTTCGAAAATGGTGAGATGACCTGTAAATAACATACCTTAGAACACATTATCAAAAGACTTCATCATCCCTTGGATTTTTGGCCTTCTTTACTTCACCTCCACTCTGAAATTCACCTCAAAGCTCCTTGGTTACCTCATTCGCTTATAGATATTCAATATGCTCAATAGGTGCTAACGTGATTCTCTTGATATCTTATTTATACTTCCCAAGTAACTTCCTTTAGGGACAACTTGTAACTGTTTTACCACTTCTCCTCAATCTAGGGCTAACCCACTTTCTTGTTGCAACTAACTTTTCCTTAATTAGTCAAATCATAAATAATTTTTTGCAACTGATTTATCCTTAATTATCTTATTTTTGCAACCACTTTACCCATAATTAATTAATTTCTTGTTCAACCACTATGACTATTCAACCTTCTTGTTACAACTACTTTACCCATAATTAATTTCTTGTTGCAACCACTTTGACTAGAAAACTTTTTGTTACAACTAATTTACCCATAATTAATTTCTTGTTATAACCACTTTGACTAGCAAAATTCTTGATGTCTTTCTAGGAGCTTCTAGAATAATTGATTTCTTGTTGACCTTCTAAGGGCTTTTAGAATATTCTTGAGGGTCCTTCAACTTCACAAGGTCACATATCACTAACTGCGAGGAACCACATGACATACCACATATCATTGGAAACAACACGATGTGTACTATCCATATATGATAGTCTTACCTGCAAATTCACTGATCTTTATTTATTTATTCCTCATACAATTTTGGGTTCCTTAACCATAGCTATGGGGATACATGTAGACTACATCAAATGAACCTAACTAGTTCACCATTTTATCTCGGGCATATAGTTGTACAACATCTCTAGACCTCTCCAAGGGTTGGAATCAATCTCTAAGGGTTGGAATCAATCTCTAAGGATCGACATCAATGATAACCAACTATCCAAACCAACTGTACAACAAGGATAATTGCATCCCAAGGAGTGTACTTTCACTTGAAAAGTTGTTTGATATGTAGACCAAGTTCAGAACACCTATGAATCCAAAGACAAATATCTCCACCATAATGCATGCTTTGGTGAATCTAAGCACTCCCAAACAACCCAAAATTATCAATTTAGGCACTTGCTATTAAGAGGTAGAGAAACATACCTTTAAATAGCTATTTAAGAAATGTTGAGATGTATTTGCGTGGAATTAAAAATACCTAAATATGTATGACACTCACATCATTCAACACATCATTCCTATCAAATATGGTGTCAAACATTTAAGCAAAAACTGAGGAAGATACATTCAACTCTTGAGATGCTGATTCAAAAGGAGTTAAAGAGATTATTGGACACTTGGATTATCTTTAAAGTTTGATGTTAAACTTGGGTGTCAAATATGGTACTTGTTAGAAAGAAGTCAGGGGATATCAGACTATGTGTGGAATTCATAAATCTAAGCCATGCCTCTTACAAAGATAATTACCCTATTCTCCTGATGGAACATATATTACAACTCGTCTCTGGTTTTAAGATGTTTTCTCTTGTAGATGGTTTTTCTAGGTATAACCAGGCTCTCTTGGTATAACTAGATTGCTTGAATAACACTTTTAGAACCAAGTGGGGAACGCTCATGTATCATAGGATTCCATTTTGATTTATTAACACAGTCACTACTTTCCAAATAGAAATGGACATAATGTTTAAAGGTATGATCAATGACAATGTGGTGTTTTACCTCGATGATGTGATAGTATATTCCAAGAAGAGAGTTTATCATTTGCAACACCTGAAACATATTTTCAAAAGATGCGAGAAGTATTGAATTTATATGAACCCCAAGAAAATCATCTTCATTGTCTCAGAAGGTAAATTTTTGGGGAACATCATTTCTAAGGATAGGATTTTTGTCATCCCAAAACCCATTAAATATATCATGTAGATCCCATTCCCAAAAAATATGCAATCATTTTTTGGGAAGATTAATTTCATGATAATATTCATTCCTAAATTTTTTGAAATAGTTAAACCCCTTCAACATATGATTAATAAGTATGTTCAATTCAAATGGACATCAATTGAGAAGGAAGCCTTTAAAAAAATCAAGACTTCCATAGTGGCTTCCCTTGTGCTTCAAAGTCCACATTTATCTAAAGACTTATTACTGAACACATTTTCCTCATATCATTCTCTTGTAGTAGTTCTCACTCAAAAGGATCGACAAGGGAATGAATGGCCCATAGCATTTATGTGCACTGGAATTCAAGGTGATGAACTAATCTATGCACTAGTGGACAAGCAAGATTTTGTATTTCACAAAGATATTAAAAATTTTAGGCCTTACATAATGAAAAATCACACCCAGGTGATCATCCCTCACCTGAAGGTTAGATCTCTTGTTGTACAAAGGGAATTGGGTGAAAGGAGAGGAAACTGGATGAATTCCTTACAAGAACATGATCTAGAGTTCAAGACAACAATTATTATTAAAGGTCAATGCCTGTACAAATTAACAACTAAGGCCATGGATTCCAAATATCATGAAGAAGAAGGCTACAAAGAAGAACCAATACTCTACACAAATCATTCTCCTTAGGTTCCATCATTTGAGAATTCATGGTACAATGAGCTCAAGAAGGAGCATGGCACTACCCTTGATCACCTCAATGCCAAATAGAGAAGGGAACTTAGACTGAAATCTGTGCAATACTAGTTAGCACATAGTATCCTTTTCAGAAGGAATTATGATAGACTTCTCCTTCGATGTCTCAAGATAAAGATGCTAATATAGTCCTCAAAGACCTGCATGATGGAATAACCGGAGGAAATTCCATTAGAGAAACTATAGCCCACAATATCCCAAGAGTTGGTTACTATTGTCCTACCATGTTTAAATACGATCATTCTTACTGTCATAGTTGTATCTTCCATAAATCAACTAGAAGAGAAAGAAGGGATGTTGTTCCAATTCAACCTATTGTTGTCGAGGAGACATTCGAGCAATGGGGGATGGATATTGTTGATGAAAAAAAAAATGCAGCTTGGCCCACCTGCAAAGAATTGCAATGAAACATACTATCTTAATTTTATTATTATATAGTATGACTAATTGGTGGGACCTCTTAAAAAAATGAGAAAAATATTAAGTTGATTTATCTCCTTTAAAATTTGCAGCTCACAAAGAAATTGACTGGAATTATGATTGCCTTTTTGTATTATGCATGAACAACTTATTTGATGAGAGTTTGCAATTCTCCCTATACTTCATTGCACCAGGAAAATCATCGCATATCAAAATAAATTAAAACTAAATCCATCACAAAATTGTTATATTAATCGACAATGGTCTGAACTTGTTGTTATAAGATTGTGACATATCAAAGGGATGGTTAAGTTTTTCTTACATAAATTTATCATATGACAACATTAGCTATCATAGGCTATCATATAAGGGTTTAATATTATACATGCTTGTTGTATTGGTAGAGTTGACTTATGAAACATTTCACATATTATAGAGTTATCATATACTATGACACTGTATTATGGGATTGGTGTTGTTGGTGAATAAGAGTTGGTGCATTGTTATGCTTTATGAATATGGTATAAATGTTGGTTGTTGGGTATGTTACAATTGTGGATTCGACATGGATAGTATAGTACAGAGTTTGGATTTCGATTCTTATCTAGCATTTGAATGTTGTCCACCGTGCAAAATATAATTGGATGATAGTTATCATGGAAGAGTTGGTAAGTTTTTGGTTTCCGACAATCCGATTGTAGAGGCGATGTGAAGTAAATGAGAGTTATTGCACTCTCCATTGGTTTTCCCTCTTGAGTTATACCACCTTTTCCCATTTTCATTTTATTGGAAATACTCTGTTGTTGTTAGTCGAGGGTTTTGAATTTTAATATTGCGCTGGTGGTTGGATAACTATACTTGGTTGTCCTTTTGTGGTTATTTAAAACACTTTGTCAGGTATGAGCACTTTCGATTCTTATAGCATGAAATGTTTTACTCTGCTCTGATAATTTTGGATGTTGGATCTATTTTGTTTGCATGTTGTATGTGGGTTTTAAGTGTGACTCTGTGTTGTGTATGGAAATTTATAAGTTGGTGAAAAACTATGAATACATGAAAAATTGAATTATCATATGTATTTGATTAGTAACAAGTAAAATACTTTTGGGTTTTGAACACTGATGGTATCTTCGACCTTGGTTTTGCATGGAAAGCATGTTAATACAATTTGGTTTTAAAAATAATATGAATGAATGTGAGAATGAAGTATCATATTTGAAGTACATCATCATCTTTACCTTAATGGGATTTCATGGCTTGTAACCAGTATCACACTCTGTGATTTTTATATTGGGTATGGTTCTTAAAGCAAATAATAGAGAAATCCAGGGTTTGCATTTCGATTGATTCTATATTTACTTCAAAAATAAATTTAGAACAGGTTTTAGGGAACATTCTATTATATATAGAGATATCTTTGCTTGACTGTAACTTGTGTTGGGCATATGGAAAACTTTTGAGCTTGTTTCGACTTGATACACCTCTTGCTCATATGGGTTCTAACTTACTTGCAATTTTGGAAACCACTTGATTACGGTTTTTGTAATTTCAAAGGGGCTCAAAATACATGGTTCACATCTTCCCTTGTGTCTTGACCTACTCTTATTTATTTAGAAAAGGTGTGAGAAAATTTCCTTATGTCTAAAAGCATAGATTCGAAACCTTCTTATTAGTTTCATTTGGACTACTTACTGATATTTAAGTTCTGTAAATAACTTGTTCTATGCACAAAAATGAGTTGGGAATGTCGTATGGAATTGAGTGATGATATTGCAAGCATGTGTATAGCCCAACATTGTATTCTTGGGTTCATATTGATTGGATTACGATTCTAGAATATTGATTGCAAATATAGACAATTACAAATATTGTTTTCAAGAAGACCCTACTTTGATGGCACCTAGGTTTCAACATTTTCTTAAGCACCAATATATATGAATGGTATATACAACAACAATGAGATGAGAATTAGTTCAATTAATTTGATATATTGAAAAATGATCAATCCATCCATGTGATCTGTTTGATTGACTTTTGATTGACTTCACTTTGTTGTTATGATAAGTTCTATAGATGAAAGTATATATGATAAAAAAAGAGTTTGAATTAATATACTTAAAATAGTTTAAATAATAGATTTTCATACATGATATTATTGGGTGGAATTCTCTGGAACATTGGTTAATTTATTTTGATTGAAATCCAATACAAAAAATTACAAAGCTTCATTTGAGGTACTAAATTGTTCTCATTGTTTTCATATACTAATCTAAATTTTTTTTAGACAATGAGCTTCTTCAATAGAGAAAGCCTTGACAGAGGTAGAGAAAGAAACAATTTTTGGTTGAGAGGTAATACGAGACCCATATTCTCCATACATTTTGATGTCAATCCTCAAGAATTGTGTGAGCTATTTCAAGCTAGTTTCTTTAACTTAGTGATCCAGGATCTTTTCATCGATGTGACTTATTAAAGAATTGTATTAAATGAGCATAAATTGAAGTGCACCATAAAGAAGGAATACCTGAAAAATGAAGAGACATATGCATCATATCTGAACACAAAAATTGATAACAGAGTTCGTCCCTAGTGGACTACGCCTTCGGGTCCTCCTCTCAAATGGGTAGGCCTTTTTATTAACTCAACATAAAAATTTAGAAAAATACATAAGTATACCTCATTCTGGAGTTAAGATGCAGAATCTTTGCTTAGATCATAAAAAAAACAACACCATTGAATTCATGGTGTTGAATTACCAAAAAATGACTGTCTCCATGCCTCGATATGAGTCTCGCGCTTTTAGTCCCTTGAGAAAATTTTCCTCGATTTTTGTGCCTACAGTCTGCATTAATGAATTTACTTTGCATCATTTTCTGTGCCCTGGTACGGCCTGTCACACACCCTGGTCTCCCCCTTGTGCATTGGTGAAACCACCTTTTAAATTAAAAAGGGGACAGACATACCAACTTGGTCGTTTGTCCCAACAATTGGTGGATGTGTATTAAGGGCGAGTTGTTGGGGGAGGTCCCGGGATCAAGCCTGTGGGCCTCCTCCCTTTGGATTATTTTTTTAAGCATAATACATTTGTTGGGATACTCCACTAAGTTTAGTGATCCCACTAGCAGATTGTTTGTTGTTGACCATATATGGCAGAACACGTCTAACTTTAGTGAATTGGGGATTGGTGCCAACCAACCCCTTTTCTTTATTTTTGGATTTTTGGTAGCAAGCCCTCATTGGGAATTTTCCCTCTGCCATGTGGCAGCCCATGACTGGACCGCGTGGAAGCCACCCATTGGCCCACATCATCCACTTACACAATCATCCCTCCACATCACCTACTTTCCATGTCAACCTGCCACATATTATACGGATGCAACGTGTCTTCCATGTCTCATACAACCTGCCACATGGTTGTATAGATTACCACTTGGAACTTCCTCATTGGTCCACATGTCGACCTGAAAATGAAAAAAATGAGTGACATGTGGCAGCCTCTGGTGCTTCGATGTCATCATGACACATGTCACCCTCTACGTGTTCCACATACTTTGTATGGATGTTGATGTCAGTAGTACGGATGTTGAGTCATCCCTGCTGACTAGGCTAGGTTGACTAAAACTTTGACCGCAAACATATTTCAATCCATAACTTCGTTTGATGAGCCATTTACGTCATTGGAAATCTTGCAACGTGCTCTTCATGATGATGCCAATTTCACTTAGTTTTGAGGACTTTGAATTTTTTCCCTTTCTCTATCTGTTGAGGCCATTCTGAGATTCCTGAGGTGCTTCTGCAAATTCTGAGTTATCCTTAGTCTTCTCTAGATCCTTTCTGGATCATGCCTTCCCACTAAGATCTTTTTGGACCACCAAAATCTTTCATCAATCAACAGATAAGTGAGGGAAGATTTCCCTCACCTTGTCCTTCTCAATCCACTTTGCCTTGCTTGGATGTGTTCCCTTTAAGCCCACTCGAATATAATCAACATCACCCCTGCATGAAGTCCTCATCCTCCTGTACAAGATGATATGTTCCTTCAACTCGTCCAAGTACTCAAGAGAAAACTCATCAAATGAAGGTATTGAAACTTCCTCACCTTGATCCATGATCATGGGAGGCTCAAAAAGTTTTAAGTTTTCCACATTTACAACTGAGTAGATCTGCATATAAGGTGGAATATCTAGATGAAAAGTATTGGTACCGCTTTTCTCCAAAATAGTGAAGAGTCCATATTAGATGGGTTTGAGTTTCTTGCCTTCACCTTCAACCACTCCTTGCTGATGTGAAGCCATACCTGGTCTCTAACTTGGAACTGATGATCAACCCTATGTTTGTCATGCTGAGCTTTATACTGTGCTTGAATTTTCTCCAACTTTTCTTTGACTGCTTGGTTTACCTGCTGGATCCTTTGAATGAACTTGCAGGCCCTGTCTTCATTTCTTTCTTCATTGGAATCAACATATTTCCCATACATCAAGTCCAAAGGGACCTTAGGAAAATACCCAAAACACGTCTCAAATAGAGAACACTGAGTGGAGGAATGTAAGGCTCGATTGTAAGCATGTTGTACATAGGGTATATGTTCATCCCATAACTTGGGATGCTTGTTGTAGTAGCCTCGAAGCAAAAGAACCTCTATCTGCCCATTGGTCTATGGATGGAAAACAATGCTCCTCTTTAACTTGGTGTCCATTATTCTCCACAAGCTTGTCTAAAAATCCCCAAGGAATCGATTATCTCGATTCAAGATAATGGATGTGGGTTACCCAAAGTGAACCCAAACATACTGAAAGAAGAGATTAGCAGTCTACTCAGCAGTGATCTTATTTTTACATGGAATAAAGATACACATATTTCTAAACCTATCCACTACAACATACAAATAATCATGACCCCTTTTCGACATTGGTAAACCCCCTACAAAATCCATGGAGATACTTTCCCATGGATGGGATGGAACAGGAAGTGGTGAGTATAGCCCCAATTTTATATTAGTGGGCTTACAAGTAGAACACATCACACACCCCTTTACATATTTAGTTACAATTGTTTTCATCTAAGGCCAGTAACAAAATCTCTACAGATGAGCCATAGTTTTTCCTACCCCAAAATGCCTAGACACAAGAAAAGTGTGAGCTTCTCGTATTACATGGACTCGTTCACTTGTAGGAATACATAACTTTCCAAGATGGTAGAGTAGTTTTCCCTATAGAAAATAGTTCTCTACCTATGAACCATGGGTTAGCTTCTCAAACACTTATTCAAAATATTCATCAATGGGTTCCACATAGCTATCATGAGATAAATAATCATTCTTCAAAATAATAGAAGCAACAATAGGAGGTCTAGAAAGAATATCATCTACCTTGTTACTTGTACCCTTTTTGTATTTTATTACCAAATGAAATTGTTGAAGACAACCCATCCACCTGTAATGTCAAGATTGTTGCAGCTTGGTTTGTGCTTGGAGATACTATAAGGGTTGATGATTTTTATGTATGATTTTTTCCTTCCCCAACAAGTAGTGCTTCCATTTTTTTACACTTTGAACTAATGCAGACAACTCTTTATCATATGTCGGGTAGTTAACAACAAATTGGTTAAAAGTTTCAAAGTGGTAACAAATACACTTACGATATTGCATCAATACTACACCCATGGTGTATCCACTAGCATCTGTCTCGATCTCGAAAGGCAGTTGAATATTCAACAACTCTAATACTGGTGTGGTACTGATATTTTCCTTCAAAAAGTCGAAATATTTTTGTTTCTTTCCTCCCCACTGAAAAGTGTTCTTCACACTGGTTAAGGCATGCAAAGGAGTTGCAATAAAAGAGAAGTTTGAAATGAATCTCCTCCAGTACTAGACTGCACCTAAGAAGCTTCACATATTAGTTACATTTTTGGGCTCAGGCCAATTTACAATTACATCAATATTGGAAGGATCAATTTTCAATTGTCCTCCTCCTACAATATGACCTAAGTACACAAGTGTAGTCTTACCAAATTCACATTTGGACAATTTTACATACAAATTTTCCCTTTGAAAAGTATCCAATACTTGCTTTACATGCCTTACATGTTCATCCCAAGTCCCACTAAATATAAGAATGTCATCTAAATATGCAATCACAAAATTATCTAGAAGTGGCATGAATACATCATTCATCATACGCATGAAGGTTGCCAGAGCATTACAAAGCCCAAAAAACATAACTAACCACTCAAACAATCCATGTTTGGATTTAAAGGCAGTTTTCCATGCATCCTATTTTGCAACCCTGATATGATGGTATCCACTATGCAAATCCAACTTAGTGAAATAAACAACATTCTTTAATTGATCAAGTAAATCATTTATACGAGGAAGAGGGTATCGATTTTTCACCGTGATTTTATTTAAGGCTCGGTTGATCCAGATTATTTTGAGAATGACATGAAGGAAGAAATATAACCGAGATATAACAATGAAATACACAAAAATATAGAAGAGAACACAAAAATACAGTGAAACTCAACTTCTATTACTAAATAAGATAGAAAAACATTGTAAAACACAAACTAGAAAAATGGGGTATCTTATCTCTAAAAAGAAAGAGATGTTGGCTATGCTTCATTCACAATAAGCTTTACATCACACTCCATTGCATGCTTAAAGGGCCTCCTTCACCTCAATTATATATGAGAGAGTGATAGGAGAACAATTCCCATGATGCATGTGGGATGAATTGGACTAAGTTTATAAAGTTCCATAGGCATGTAAAATACTAAGACTTCCCAGGCGGTCACCCATCCCAGTACTAATCTAGCTTGAGTACACTTAACTGCGGAGTTCTAATGGGATCCAATGCATTAACACTATGGTATAGTCATGTACATAAAACCACTAGGAAATCATTACATGATGTCTGTAATTATCAAATGAAGATGACATTACATTCCATTCCCCATCAAAAGGGTGAATATCATGGTTTATCAAAACCATAGGCTCAAGATGGTGATTCAGTGAAAAAGGTGGATGGCCACCGAGATCCTTCTGGATAATTTCTCCCCCATTAGGAAGCAATGGTCACCATTGCGTCAATTTCCCTTCGGAGACTTCCTCTAAATCTTAATCTTGGTGCGTTTCTTTCTTTGTTGAAGAAGTTATCCTTCTTAGCTTGTTGAAGGTTTTCATGAACCTATTGCTGGATGGGTTGGATCCATTCAACCAATATAGTTGCATGATCTACCTAAGTGTGGGAGGAATCTGTTGGTGAAGATGCAACATGAAGAGTATGAATGGCTCTGTTATAAACTTGCTTGATTGGGAAGTGTGGAGGAACCCCCGTAGGTGCAACAAGAACATCTTGGTTATCTTATACAATCTTGTCAATCTGCTTTTGCTGGATAGAAAGGTCTTGGATTGAGGCTATAGTGGTTACAGTGTCCTTATGTTCACCTTCTGATCAGATCATGAAGAGTCTAAAATTTGTAGTATGAGATATTACTTTGTGGCATTTTTTTGGTGAGACAATAGTCATAACTACCTCTGGTATCCGATATAGATGACCCCCTAGAGTAACAATGATGCTATGGGGTCAAGACTCATAAACGACATGACACCTCCACATATATGGCTGGCCTAATAGAACATCAAAAAATTCCAGTGGGGAAACATCACACAATACATCATCCATGAAGGGATTGATGTTGTAGGACAGACGACATTGATGGCTGACACAAATATCTTGACCCTGGTGAAGCCACCCAAGGTTGTATGGTTGAGGGTGTGGTGTTGTTGGAAAATCCAACTACTTGACAACTGTTGGTCACTATAATTGCTCAATTAATTCAAACAACCAAGTGATACATAAATTATCAACCCAGGGAAGTCTTTTTATTTCAAAGATAACCATGCACTATATGTGCTCAATTCCAAAAGCAACTTAAATTTGTAGTAAAAGAAACTATACTAATCACACTTACTTTGAATGAACTGAAGTTCTGGATTAAATCACAGGAAAGAAACCTACCTATTGCAGATTTTAAAGATTAATCTAAGGAATCCTAGATTACATTAAATTAATACTTGCAACAGGAAAGAACAACTACTCTGCAACCAAAGAACAGGACCCTTACTCTCAATAGAAACTTCAGTACTTTAATTCTGATTGACACTCCTTCATGAAAACAGTAATGCAAGGGAAATTAACTCTATCTAACATAGAACAAGGTCATTTAATTCCTTCCTTTCTAAGCAGGAACTTTTAACCCTATTTATGATTAGCACACTTGTGAAAAATAATTGAGATCTACAGAGGACAGGATGTTCTGATTCCTTCCTTTCTGAACAGGAACCCTTAACCCAATCTCTGGCTAGCACACTTGCAAAAGTAATTGAAATCTACAGAGAACAGGATGTTCTGATTCCTTCCTTTCTGAGAAGGAACCCTTAACCCAATCTCTGGCTAACACACTTGCAGAAGTAATTGAAATCTACAGAGAACAGGATATTCTAATTCCTTCCTTTCTAAGTAGGAACCCTTAACCCAATCTCTGGCTAGCACACTGCAGAAGTAATTGAATCCTACAGAGAACATGATGTTCTAGTTCCTTCCTTTCTGAGCAGGAACCCTTAACACAATCTCTGGCTAGCACACTGCAAAAGTAATTGAATCCTACAGAGAATAGGATGTTCTGGTTCCTTCCTTTCTGAGAAGGAACCCTTAACCCAATCTCTAGCTAGCACACTATAGAAGTAATTGAATCCTACAGAGAACAGGATGTTCTGATTCCTTCCTTTCTGAGCAGGAATCCTTAACCCAATCTCTGGCTAGCACACTACAGAAGTAATTGAATCCTACAGAGAACAGGATGTTCTGATTCCTTCCTTTCTGAGCAGGAACCCTTAACCCAATCTCTAGATAGCCTCATAAAATCATCACACAAGATTGCTAATAAAAATAATTATGAATTTCATTCAATAAACTAAGACAGAGTTCAGTAGTGTTTCAGCAAAGCGGAATTCATTAAAAGTAGTGTTTCAGCATATGAAAGTTAATCACACATAAATAGAGATTATACTAACACACTCTATAACTAACGGGTGAATCTTGTGAAGAAGGTGAGCCCTCCCTTCTCACAAGATTCCCCTGGAACGGAAAAGCTAGAGAAAGATACTCAAAGCAGTCTTTTATTCATCTATCAAAATGTCATGTTACAGTCTGAAAAATGAAGTACACGTCTCTCTCTCTCTCTGAAGCTTTTCAATACATAAAACTTGGATCCCTCGAATGGTGATTTCCTCTCCTTCAAAGAGGGAATCCCCTCGATACAATTGATAAAAATTACACTGTGTATCTGAGTCCTATCTTTAGTCAGATCTTCTTCTAAACCATAATAGGGTGTCCTAGTCTCATGCAATAGAAATGCTATTACAGGAGATGAATGGGATATTGTTGTTACGACTAGAGTAACAACTTCCTCTCGTGGCTGCTGATGTTGTTTCAGCGTCGCAATTCGTGGGCTATTTCAGCCACGTGAATTGCGCTCTTGACTGTGTCAGCATTGACCGCTGACTGTAATAGCTTCCTTGTGTTTCATCATCATTGGTTCTGGCGGTCTCCTCTGTGTTTCAGCATCTGCAGCTCTGGACTATGTAGCAGCTCTCTGTCTCAGCATCTGCGACTCCAGACTGTATGATAGTTCTGTGTTTCAGCAACAACGACCTCAGACTATATAGCCTCTCTGTGTTTCAGCAACAACGACCTTGGACTTGTTGTGACAGTTCTGTTCTTCAGCAACAGGGCTCAAATGCTAATCTACAGTCTAATCATTGGTTAAGTACGAAAGTGATCCAGGTGGATATCAGGGGCCACCCACATTTATTGATACAGGTGGATATCGGGGGCCA